>JAVTVY010047798.1:0-22657 GCA_036873755.1 Hanleya hanleyi | reverse complement strand
ACCACCACCGGGCGTTGACGCCCGGTGGTGGCGTTGGTGGCGTTGGTGGTGGCGTTGGTGGCGTTGATGGTGGCGTTGGTGGTGGCGTTGGTGGCGTTGATGGTGGCGTTGGTGGCGTTGGTGGTGGTGTTGGTGGTGTGCGGTGGTGGTGTTGGTGGAGTCGGTGGTGGTGTGTGTGGTGGTGGTAGAGTCTTTAAATATAGAAATGAACATGTGTCCATCATCAGTCCATATGTATTGGTCGACTGATGAACATGTCGTGTACGTGTACGTTCTGTGAGAGAGCATTCTCTCGTCGCGATAGTATGCTCAGGCACATTCAACGCAAACACAACCAAGAGACACAGCCGAGTCCCGCTATAGGTCCAACAAGAGCAGTAGAGCATCCCTATACGATGACGGTGAGCGGCCCTACAGGGTGTGGAAAGATATCCTGGGTGATGAAGTTCTTAGAGGGAGGTGTGGCAACCCCAGCTCGGACACGTGTTGTTTGGTGTTATAGCCAATGGCAGCCCGCCTACGAAACTACAAGGTTACAGAATGTGAGCTTTGTCCCAGGAATTTCTCACGACATAGACGAACCCTATTACTTCGATTCCGAGCAGACCAACGTGGTAGTGCTCGATGATCTGATAAGTGCGGCCAAGGACAATTCGAAAATCGCCGACCTATTCACCAAAGGGTCCCATCATCGAAATCTGTCCGTCATCTATTTGACTCAGAATCTCTTTCCTCAAGGGAAGGCGTCCAGAGATATTGCCTTGAACTGCCAATACTTTGTGTTGTTCTCCAACCCCATTGACAGAGCACAAATTCGTGTGTTTGGTAGTCGAATTTATCCTCAGAACATCGACCATTTCATGCAGGCGTTTCAAGAAGCGACAAATCGTCCGTACGGCTACCTGTTCGTAGATTTAAAAGCCCATACCCCCGAAGATCGTCGGCTGACCACCCACCTGTTACCCGGCGAGGAATCACCACAACGGCATATACCCCTACACCATCCGCCGAGTCCACTCCTGGCAGAGCAGCAGCAGCAGCCCACCCCCATACAGGGGTCCGCTTCATACCATCAGTCCCGGAATATCACCCAACCGTGAAGGCCCAACCCGAGGTTGAAGAACATAATGTGAACTCGAGGCTATGGAAGGATTTGTTCAAAGAAAGTATGGACGCCGAGATGGGCGAGATTTTGGAGGCCACAGGAAACAAGTTTCAACGCAAAGGGTATTCGAAAGAGGAAGCTGCAATTTTAGCCCATAACAGATTGGCACCTAGACTACGACGGGCTTTACGTCAGCGGTATGCCGACTTACTGACCCATATGAAATTGTTGGATAAGGACCCAGTCCATATGGAAATTGAAAGAACAGCGTCGATGTTGAAAACCTCGGGCATGAACTGGAAAGCGGCGCATGTCAGAGCAATAGCACAAAAGACACATTTGTTCGAACGCATCATTAAACAACGTTAAAGCATTAAGAAAGTGTGTTAAAGCGTTGAGCGTTAAGGCGTAACGACGGGCGTTGACGGGCGTCACTGCATTTCGATGAATTGGTGTCAATTCCATGAAATCAGAGCTTCTGAGCTAATTCACCAGGGCGTTGAAGCGTTGAGCTAAGCGTGGATGGGCGTTACTGTCTATAAAAGCGAGCGTATTCCCAAAACACGCACAGTCGACGTTCAACCGTCAACATGGCTTATACTTGTTCTGAGTGTGAACGCACGTTCACCAGACATTACGATATGATGCGACACCAGAAAATATACATGGGACTGAAGACGCCGAGGAGCCCGTTGAGGCAGATACTGATACAGAGATTGATGAGAGTGCATCGACTGATACCGAATCCAAGATGATTGACAGTCTATCTACTGATATGGAGAGCTTGACCTCAGAGAATCAGCCTTCATCCCAGGAAAGTGAGGCAGAACCTACCTTCTGGGATCGTATTGTGACAGCAGCTATCAATACTCACGCTGAAGCGATCGAGGACGCCGGAGAGGATAATTTACAATAGACGTACACCCAAATGCGCCCCCGCATCAGGAAAACAGCCATGGCGATCTATGAACAGTATACCTTACTATCGCTTGAAATGAAAGGGGACCCCACGCACAGGTCCATCATGAAGACCAAGCGTCACTTGGAAGAGGATATGGGTTTACCACCCACCGAGGCCCTGGAAAATGCGATCAGAATGCGCAAACAACTGTTTCAGGACATGCCGCCCGAAGAATATCCAGGCCTGGTCGACGATGATTAGAATAAACGGTTCAGAATGAACATGACCGAAGAAGGAACTCTCTGAAATGGCGACTTCTGATTGGACAAGAATACATCTAACGGACAGGAACGAATAGGACAGATGCAAATGGCGGTCTCTGATTGGACAAGAGTCTTTCTTGAATTGTAAACATACCCAACGCGGCGCCCCCAGCGTGGGTATGTTATGATGGAGGGGAAAATAAACTATATGAAAAAAAACTTGTTGTTGTTGTTGTTCCCTCATGTGTCATCCTTGTTGTTGTTGTTTTCTCTCTCTTTACGGTCTATATCATGGCGTCAAAACGTCTAGCAGGACCCATACAAGGACCAGTTTTCGACACTAGGTGACCACATCCCGACGGAATGGCCAGTTTTCGACATCGGATGTGCCGCCATCTTGAACATACGTGCCGCCATCTTGGATATGGCCCATAATGCACCGGGTCAAAATACTCGCTTCTGATTGGCTGAGAGCTCTGTGACGGATTTGAAATACTCGCTTCTGATTGGACGAGAACTCCGCATTGCGTCTGCGCATGCGCAGAATGATATTCCTACCGCACCATCTCGACCTCAAATACCTTCATGTACTGCCCGAAAATGGCCACTTTCGCTACTACTCGTACCGACGACGTCACCGATGACGTCACAGATGACGCGAACATCCCTTAAATCGGAGTGTACACCCCGAGAACTACAAGATGACACCTCCAGGTTCATTCGAACCCGTGAATAAACCCATCTCGACCCCAAATACCTTCCTTCACTGCCCTGTACCATAATTACTTGGCATTGGCTAACTAACTGCGCATGCGCAGATTAACGCGACATGCATTCAAAAACACACCATTCTGACTCACCCCACACAAGCTTCACTTTGACACCTCACACGACCCATTCGAACCGCATTAGCCTATCTCTAACCCAAACACACCCTCATAGCAACCCAAAATTGTTTTCTGGCGATTATGCCAGACTGCGTATGCGCAGACTATTGAACACGGACGAACCATTAGTGTAGTCAAGTGCTCCTCCACGAGAGCTTCAAAATAAGACCTCACTCGACCCCATTTGACCATTAGGGACTCACCTAGACTCCAACATGTCCACCCCGTATGGGCCTATACACCCATAGCCATGCAGTAGAGCCTGCGGCCTACCCAGGCCTCGGTGACTTTTTTCAAAAATTTCACCGATTCGCTCCGCAACACTTCCGCAAATGTATAGAAGTACGTTTCCCAGGGGGATAAACATTGAACCTATACCCCAGTATGGGACTATATGGGGCTATATCGTACTTTTTCAGAAATTTCACCGATTCGTGCCGGGACACTTCCTATCATGTTCTAAATGACGAGACGAGTAAAACGAGACCCCACAACCCTACCGCAAATGTATAGAAGTACGTTTCCAAGGGGGACAAACATCGATCCTAATACTCCCAGTATGGGCCTATATGGGGTTCGGTGACTTTTTTCAAAAATTTCACCGATTCGTGCCGGGACACTTCCTATCATGTTCTAAATGACGAGACGAGTAAAACGAGACCCCACAATCCTACCGCAAATGTATAGAAGTACGTTTCCCAGGATGGTCCTATACCTCCCATACCCCATATAGGCATTTTCCCGTAATTTAGGATAAAGTCTGTATTCCGTATTTTTTCAGGAAAATTTTTACATACACCCACCCTGGAACTAGGGGAGATAACTCTATTGATAGACAAGCCCCGTTAAGCCCGGCGACCTATATACCCCTCATACCCCATATAGGCATTTTCCCAGGTTTTTCGATAAAGTCCGTGTTCCGTATTTTTTTTTTCAGGAAAAATTTTACATGCACCCACCCAGCCAGCAAATACCCCTTCACCTAGGCTTCACATGGATACCTCATAGAACTCCATCGGCCCATTAGTGGTTCCCCTAGCTCCCAAAACGTCTATTTCCATACCCTTGGGCCACCGCGCATGCGCAGAATGCCGATATGTCAACCCCACACCCAGTCCATTAGATGCCTCTTCATGAATGCTTCTCATTGATACCTCACTCGACCCCATTGGATCATTAGGGGCTCCCCTAGCTCCAAAAAGGCTATTTTCATACCCTTCGGCCACCGCGCATGCGCAGAAGGCCGCTATTTCAACCCCACACCCAGTCCATTAGATGCCCCTTCATGAATGCTTCACATTGATACCTCACTCGACCCCATCGGTCCACTAGGGGCTCCCCTGGCTCCAAAAAGGCTATTTTCATACCCTTCGGCCACCGCGCATGTGCAGAAGGCCGATATTTCAATCCCACACCCAGCCCATTAGATGCCCCTTCACCTAAGCTTCACTTTGATACCTCACTCGACCCCATCGGACCATTTTATCTAGGGACTACTTTTTCTCCGCGGAAGCTTTTTCCCGCGACCGCATCACCACCAAAACCGCATTACCGCGGAAGAATACATGCCCAGGGGCCCTTTGCCGGAACTATAGTGACCCGAAGTTACCTCCCCCTAGATTGGAACTCTTCTGGGTTGGAGGTGAGAAAGGTCAGTCACGTGACGTCATCTCATTTGCATAAATCGGACCCAATCGGTCTTTTATATACTACTAACCTCCAAACCGTCGGTAAACAAGACTCTGACTTCACCCCTATTCAATTGCCTGGCGCGCAGCCGCATTGCGTCGGGCGGTCATATTGTAAGCAACATTTGACAGGCTGGCATTCCGATTCACGCTGAGAGCTAATGGAAAGCATTAATTGATAATGACCCTGGAAAATGGATCAAGCAACCGTGCGTCTTTCAGAAAATTATATTATGGCCATGTGTATTGAATGATATCTGTGTTTCATGTCGCCGGTCTTTAACTCAGTGAGGGAGGGTAACAACACAAATCAACGTCAACACAAAATATTGTATTGAAAAGTTACTCAGCCAAAATTACTCTGAACTTCAGCGAGGTATATATTATTATGTATTTATGTGCAACAAGTAAGTAATGCAAACAATCAGTGAAGGAGGTAAACGAGAAATATGCATCGGAACACATCATTGGCCTAATTTCCTCACAGTACTAAATATTAAATAATAAGATATCTGCAGTTAAATGTGTTTCCCTGGTTATAACCAAAAATAATATAAAGATTTTGTCTGAAAATAACGGACTTCAATTTAGCAACTGTGCAACTGTGATTTAATTTAATAATGATTCAGGGTTTTTTCAAATGGCAATATTTTATAAAACTTATTTAAATTTGATCAAACTAAAAAATGTTTATCAAAGATATTGACTTTGAATTAAGAAATGATAATAACAGTATTATCACAATTTTCAGTATTATATTTAAAATTTATATTATTATTATTTTATTAACATAATTTACCTGTTTATGCCTCGTCGGCGACAATAGCCGCCGTGATTTTTCCGTGTTTAATTAGCAAATCGCGGTTCTCTTCCTGGTTTAACAGTAATTCGAGGCTTGAGAATACAAATGAATAAGGTCCCTCCTGTAGTTTTTCTCTGTTGCAATCGCCAGATCCAAGATATGTGGCAGTAAATCCTAGGGCTCAAAGTGCATTTACTTGCTCGTTCATTATGGAAATTAACTGACAGATCACAAATACTAGTCCGGTTTTTTTAAACAGGACGCCCCTCAAAGATTTGTCGCTGTTCGTTCTCGTCGATATACAACGCCTATGTTGATTGGCTCACCGAAGTTACGCTGAGCTTTTCGGAAATCATCGGCCCCATTCGGTAATCTCAACAATTTCGCTTCATTTAGTAACGGAGGCTGTTAATTGGGCGAGAGCCATGCGCAGAAAAGCTGCGCGCCGCAATTAGCCCCCACTTTGACATCAGACAATAGGGGGTATACACTTCTCCCAAGTGCCACCGCCCACAACCCCCCCCCCCCAAAAAACTCTTGTTTTGCGGGCCTGTGGTACCCTACAAACAGTGAATAATAAGCTTCGTGCATCCGCTGGTACATATTTACCATTGACACAAGGGAACATACATGCACATAGGCTAGAGCCTGGGAATGCTGGATGATGGAAGCTATGGCATTGGATTATATTATCCTGCGGGAATGGGCACGAGGGGATATACGGGCATATTTGATCGTGGAAAATAAGGGAAATATCAAGAGAGTTGATCACAGAAGACGGTGGGAAGCATGGGTGTGAATATGCTCTCTAAAAAAAGTTGAGTGAAATTTCACTCAAGTAAGAGTGGAAAGTGATCCCACTCAATACTTGAGTGAGATTTTCACTCAACTTGAGTTACTTTTCACTCAACTTGAGTTACTTTTCACTCGACTTGAGTGACATTCACTCAAGCCTAAGAGTGGAAATTGATCCCACTCAAGTTGAGTGAACTTGAGTGGTTTTAACTCAAGTTGAGTGAAAAGTAACTCAAGTTTGAGGGAACAGGTACATTTCACTCAAACTTGAGTGGAACAGTTCACTCAAGTTTTTTTAGAGAGTGTACAATGAGGGAATTTACTGGGATAATAGAGAATAACAAGTGAAAATCCTTGGGGAAAGCACAGGTGTATATAAGGCAGTGTATTTTATGACATTAGGTGAATAGGCACAGTAAAGGGAAAATAGTGGGATATTGCATGGAGGAAAATGAGAAATACTGGGTGATATTTACATGGCACTGGATTTATGATCTCCGGAAATAGGCAAAATGACGGGAAATATTGGGGTATTTTATTGGGGAAAATGAAGAGAAATGGGTGAAATAATTGGTGAATATATAGAGATGATTAAGAGAAATAGACGGAAGACTGGGGACCTGATCGATGTTGGATGATATGGATACAGATGTAAAGAAAATATAATGGCGAATTACCGATGGTTATGCGTCATTGGTATGAGCGAGCAGGTGTAGGGCGGTGTGGGGGAACGCATTGCACGGCATACTCTGTATAAGGGAAATATAGTGGGATATTGAATTGAGGAAAATGAGAAATACTGGGTGAAATTTCCATGGCACTGGATTTATGATTTCGGGAAATAGGCATAATGACGGGAGATATTGGGTATTTTATTGGGGAAAATGAAGAGAAATGGGTGGAATAATTGGTGAATATATAGAGACGATTAAGAGGATTAAGACTGATCAAGGTTAGATGATATGGCTATATATGTAAAGAAGATATAATGGGGAATTGCCGATGGCTATGCGTCATTGGTATGAGGGAGCATGTGTAGGGCGGTGTGGGGGAACGCGCTGCACGGCATACTCGAATAAGGGATGACTGCAGCTTGCAGCCGGTGCGTCTGGCAGTAGCGGTGCGTCTCCCAGGAGTGCGCCTCGCAGTAATCAAGGGACACAACTCTGCACAGTACTTTTCGCCTATTCAAACTGCGACCATAATATTTACACAGCAGTAACATAAAATAGGATCATTTTTTTCAAATGCCATAAGTTAGCGTGCTGTTGTTGTTTTTCTATTTGCTTATTGTAATTTCCAGTAACACATAAATGGCACACAATACAAGTATTTAGCGCGAATTATTTTCCCAATAATTTATCATTGTATTGCTGCACACACAAATCTCGGTGCGTCTCGCAGTAATGCCGTGTGTTGAGCACGAATTATTTTCCCAATAATTTATCATTGTATTGCTGCACACACAAATCTCGGTGCGTCTCGCAGTAATGCCGTGTGTTGAGCATTGTGTTGCTGCAGACACAAATCTCGGTGCGTCTCCCTGTAATACCGTGTGTGGAGCATTGTATTGCTGCAGAGACGAATCTCGGTGCGTCTCCCAGTAATGCCGTGTATTGAGCATTGTGTTGCTGCAGACACAAATCTCGGTGCGTCTCCCAGTAATGCCGTGAGTGGAGCATTGTATTGCTGCAGATACCAATCTTGGTGCGTCTCCCAGTAATGCCTTATGTCGGGCAGTATATGGCTGCAGGCAGAAATCTCGGTGCGTCTCCCAGTAATGCCGTGTGTGGAGCACTATATGGCTGCAGGCAGAAATCTCGGTGCGTCTCCCAGTAATGCCGTGTGTGGAGCATTGTATTGCTGCAGACACAAATCTCGGTGCGTCTCCCAGTAATGCCTTATGTCGGGCAGTATATGGCTGCAGGCAGAAATCTCGGTGCGTCTCCCAGTAATGCCGTGGGTGGGGCACTATATGGCTGCAGGCAGAAATCTCGGTGCGTCTCCCAGTAATGCCGTGTGTGGAACATTGTATTGCTGCAGACACAAATCTCGGTGCGTCTCCCAGTACTGCCGTGTGTGGAGCATTGTATTGCTGCAGAGACAAATCTCGGTGCGTCTCCCAGTAATGCCGTATGTGGAGCATTGTATTGCTGCAGATACCAATCTTGGTCCGTCTCCCAGTAATGCCTTATGTCGGGCAGTATATGGCTGCAGGAAGAAATCTCGGTGCGTCTCCCAGTAATGCCGTGTGTGGGGCATTATATGGCTGCAGGCAGAAATCTTGGTGCGTCTCCCAGTAATGCCGTGTGTGGAGCATTGTATTGCTGCAGAGACAAATCTCGGTGCGTCTCGCAGTAATGCCGTGTGTGGACCATTGTATTGCTGCAGAGACAAATCTCGGTGCGTCTCCCAGTAATGCCGTGTGTTGAGCATTGTATTGCTGCAGAGACAAGTCTCGGTGCGTCTCGCAATAATGCCGTATGTTGGGCATTGTATTGCTGCAGAGACGAATCTTGGTGCGTCTCCCAGTAATGCCGTGTGTTGAGCATTGTATTGCTGCAGAGACAAATCTCGATGCGTCTCCCAGTCATGCCGTGTGTGGAGCATTGTATTGCTGCAGAGACAAATCTCGGTGCGTCTCCCAGTAATGCCGTATGTTGAGCATTGTATTGCTGCACACACAAATTTCGGTGCGTCTCCCAGTAATGCCGTGTGTGGGGCACTATATGGCTGCAGGCAGAAATCTCTGTGCGTCTCCCAGTAATGCCGTGTGTGGGGCACTATATGGCTGCAGACAGAAATCTCGGTGCGTCTCCCAGTAATGCCGTGTGTGGAGCATTGTATTGCTGCAGAGACAAATCTCGGTGCGTCTCCCAGTAATGCCGTATGTTGAGCATTGTGTTGCTGCACACACAAATTTCGGTGCGTCTCCCAGTAATGCCGTGTGTTGAGCATTGTGTTGCTGCAGACACAAATCTCGGTGCGTCTCTCAGTAATGCCGTGTGTGGGGCACTATATGGCTGCAGGCAGAAATCTCGGTGCGTCTCCCAGTAATGCCGTGTGTGGAGCATTGTATTGCTGCAGAGACAAATCTCGGTGCGTCTCGCAGTAATGCCGTGTGTGGAGCATTGTATTGCTGCAGAGACAAATCTCGGTGCGTCTCCCAGTAATGCCGTGTGTTGAGCATTGTATTGCTGCAGAGACAAATCTCGGTGCGTCTCGCAGTAATGCCGTATGTTGGGCATTGTATTGCTGCAGAGACGAATTTTGGTGCGTCTCCCAGTAATGCCGTGTGTTGAGCATTGTATTGCTGCAGAGACAAATCTCGGTGCGTCTCCCAGTAATGCCGTGTGTGGAGCATTGTATTGCTGCAGAGATAAATCTCGGTGCGTCTCCCAGTAATGCCGTATGTTGAGCATTGTATTGCTGCAGAGACGAATCTCGGTGCGTCTCCCAGTAATGCCGTGTGTGGAGCATTGTATTGCTGCAGACACAAATCTCGGTGCGTCTCCCAGTAATGCCGTGTGTTAGGCATTGTATTGCTGCAGAGAAAAATCTCGGTGCGTCTCGCAGTAATGCCGTCTGTGGGGCACTATATGGCTGCATGCAGAAATCTCGGTGCGTCTCCCAGTAATGCCGTGTGTTGAGCATTGTGTTGCTGCAGACACAAATCTCGGTGCGTCTCCCAGTAATGCCGTGTGTGGGGCACTATATGGCTGCAGGCAGAAATCTCGGTGCTTCTCCCAGTAATACCGTGTGTGGAGCATTGTATTGCTGCAGAGACAAATATCGGTGCGTCTCCCAGTAATGCCGTGTGTGGAGCATTGTATTGCTGCAGAGACAAATCTCGGTGCGTCTCCCAGTAATGCCGTGTGTTGAGCATTGTATTGCTGCAGAGACAAATCTCGGTGCGTCTCGCAGTAATGCCGTATGTTGGGCATTGTATTGCTGCAGAGACGAATCCCGGTGCGTCTCCCAGTAATGCCGTGTGTTTAGCATTGTGTTGCTGCAGAGACGAATCTCGGTGCGTCTCCCAGTAATGCCGTGTGTGGAGCATTGTATTGCTGCAGACACAAATCCCGGTGCGTCTCCCAGTAATGCCGTGTGTTTAGCATTGTATTGCTGCAGAGACGAATCTCGGGGCGTCTCCCAGTAATGCCGTGTGTTTAGCATTGTATTGCTGCAGAGACGAATCTCGGTGCGTCTCCTAGTAATGCCGTGTGTTTAGCATTGTATTGCTGCAGAGACGAATCTCGGTGCGTCTCCCAGTAATGCCGTGTGTGTAGCATTGTATTGCTGCAGACACAAATCTCGGTGCGTCTCCCAGTAATGCCGTGTGTTGAGCATTGTATTGCTGCAGAGACAAATCTCGGTGCGTCTCGCAGTAATGCCGTATGTTGGGCATTGTATTGCTGCAGAGACGAATCTTGGTGCGTCTCCCAGTAATGCCGTGTGTGGAGCATTGTATTGCTGCAGAGACAAATCTCGTTGCGTCTCCCAGTAATGCCGTGTGTTGAGCATTGTATTGCTGCAGAGACAAATCTCGGTGCGTCTCGCAGTAATGCCGTATGTTGGGCATTGTATTGCTGCAGAGACGAATCTTGGTGTATGGGACCTGATCAACATTAGATGATATCAGAAGTGGATGAAAACTAGAAGTATGCAAGGATCACTTAGACTATGTAGACTGCAATGGCACCATCAGCCTGCCTATAACGCTTCATGTGACGTATGATGTGAAATCTGCGCAATACAGAACCCAATTTTTCCAATGTGCGCCGATCGGCTTGCAGTCGTTATTAGTCGGCAATTGTCGGCAGCTGAATTACCTAGACTGGTACCTAGCCCCCAACTCACACGCACCGTTGGGGTCTAGTAAGCGACAGGCATTTTGTATTCTCTGATTGGCTGAATTACCGGTCTAAATCTAGACCGGTAAATAGACCAATGTCAGTATGTGTTGTAGTTGTTGTTCGTGTGTATCTAGTGACCAGTACTCGTCTATGGTGCGATAAAGGGCCTTGAGCGCTACGGCCACCAATCCACCAAGTATTATATAGATCCTTTGTAAGATTTGATGAGCGATGAGCGAAGAGCGATTATGGGATGTTTCCTAAATAAAGCCCTCGCTTCTACGACTACCACGACGTCCAAACAAGCATGGAGGGGCATGGCGGGTGGAGAATACCATGGGCCAATCACTGTGCAGTGCTGATTTAAAATGCCTGTCGATAACTAGTCTCCATAGAGCGATAGCGAATTGGAGCTGGGTACGAGTCTACTGAATTACCTAAATTTTGACTGAGGAATCATGGGAATTATCTGGAGCACGCAGTCTGGCCGTATGCTACGGTGACCCAGAAAACCGGTTGTGCTGACATCGGAGTCAACATTTTTTCGTTAGATCCAAACTTCTGCCCAGCGAAGGTCTACCTGCATGTACTTTCGACTCCTGTTGTCTTTTTAACACATTAGTTCGATATCGTAAATGGGCAATAAATCGTTTATTGAATTACAATCGAGTATGGTCGTAGTTCATTTATTCTGGGGATCCAGGTCTACGGTACCTTACATTCTCGTCTCGCGAGACTCCCTACTGCGAGAAAGAGTCTCACGTGTAAATGGGAGCCATCCCCCCAAAATTCGGGGGGTGAGTAGGCGGCGTATGATTTTTACCGTCTGTATCCGGCTTGTCATTGACCTGCTGACTCCGCCGAGTTAGAAGCGAATTGCTAAACATAACGTGGGCTATATAATTGGAAAATGACTCTTTCCGTTTCGGAGCATATCAATCGCGAACAAATTATTGTCGGTATGTATACTTGGCCGTGAAAGCGAGTTATCTAATACAGGAAGTAGTTCGTACAGTTCCGATCCATTCTCAAAGAGAGCCGTGTCTACCGCAAGACGGTACATCTTCGGAAAATTTATCCCGGGTTCTTAGTGTGACATGTACTTGATCAGGGCAAGGCAGTTGCAGCATTTCTGTTCTTCATTCACTACATAGTACTGTTCACACGCCCTATGACATGTACTTTTGTTGCTATCATTATGCAAGTTTTGTTGTTAAAAAAATAAAACTGAACGTTGAACTTTATTTATGGCCTACTCGTTTGAAGCAGCAGATATAAATTTAGTTGACCTAGATTCTGCATTGAAGATCAACCATTGAAACGCGGAAAACAACGAATGACGTCAATTATACCGTATTTTCGCCTGCATGTTGTCTGATCGTACTATTTTTGTTCATCTGATGATGCTAAACAATAATGATCTTGTGATCTTTGGGTTAGGTCATAAATTTTCTGAAGATGTACCATTTTGCGTGTCTACCGGCGGGAGAATAGTCCCGGTCGAGCGAGTGATGTCATGCTGCCTCGCTTTGAGATTGGAGATTCAAAAATGTCACCAGTTTACATGAGAGTCGCTTTGGTCTCCCGCGGGTAGACACGGCTCTCTTTGAGAATGCGGTACCTTATAAACTCTCTGGGAGATAACGCGGGAAGTTAATTTATTTGCTTTACTTCTAACCTGATGGCCCCCTAACGGGTGGGCAGGATATTACCATATATATCTTTTTTTCTTTTATTGTGCATCTGAAATCCCCAAATCCATAATCTATCATGTCCATCCCAACTACAGACATTTGGTGATACGAATGGCTTTATGTTTACACAATATATCAACAACAAGTTTGAATCAGGTCGAATTCAAAGGAATGTTTTGACCCACTCGTCATAAGCCTCAATTTTCCGCGGTAAGCGTGGGAGGTCAATGAACCTTCGATTTTCTTACAACCGAAGTTCAACATACTACAGATATATCGCGTGATACGCCGGCGTGCCTTATAAGGACTATCAGGAATTTTACTAGCGAGTCACCAACCTGTAACCATCTCGGTCATCTATACGCGGTAAGACTGACCCTGGGATCGTGTGTATCCATGTTCAGCCTACTTTCGGCAATTGCAGGAGGAAATTTCCATAAATTAATACCACGTGACTTCGTCAGCCAATCAGCTAAAGTATACCGACCTAACCCCAACGTAACCCGCCATTTTCGAGTCATGTGATGATCTACTTGTTCAAAATTACAGATCTACCACACCTCTTGGCTGATACGAAAGTAATTCATACCTATATATTTTGTAAGCCCAGACAATATCTGTTTCCGAGGTATGTATGAAAACCTGTAATTTATCAGAGTTTTCGAGTCTGTTCTCCGCCGGATGAAGGCCGAACAGAATCCGGTAAAACACCGGATATCGCTCCGCGATAATGGAGACACACGATTCGCAAGCCATCTTATGGATGGCGAAGTGTACGCAAATGGCCCCATTATATGTAACGGCTTGACCCAGAGAGAAAACGAAAGGGGAAAGCTATTGCGCTCGTGACGATGAGTTCATTCACTTCGGCTTCCTCAATTCTGTTCTCTTGTTCAATTAAATAAATGTATCAACTTAGGTTACATTTCGCTGAATAAATATTATTGATGACTGGAGGTTTGCATCAAGAGTGTGAGACGAACGAATATCCTTAGAATGCCGCATCTGACAATTCAGCTGGGTGCTGATTTGCATATGAATAGACTTCCTGGATAAATTAGAGGGATATATTGACTAACAGTCAACAATATTTTGTTCCTTGGAAGTACAAATAAATCGCCACGACAAGTTAACATAGGCGAGCCGTGAATTTGATGATTTTCATTGATATGCAGGTGCAGGGTCACGGCCTCTCACAAAACTCCCATGATTCATTGCGCCATCTTCGTCGATTCGACTCCGGACGCTGGAGTTGCATTCGCGGCTGCTTGAGTCGTGGCCTAACATTCCAAAATTGTCTCCCCTGGAAGTTCGCCAGTTCCCGCTAGGGGGCAATGTTTTCAACTGGATGCGCTAAAACGGGTAACATGCCGTAGATGACACTGAATACATCCTTGCATACTTCTAGTTTTCATCCACTTCTGATGATATGGATACAGATGTAAAGAAGATATAATGGGGAATTACCGATGGCTATGCGTCATTGGTAGGAGGGAGCATGTGTAGGGCGGTGTGGGGGAACGGGTTGCACGGCATACTCTGTATGCTCCTGTATGACCTGTGCCTAGCCCGAAAACATCGGCTAAGGGGTCTATTTTTTTTTTTTATTATTGTTGTTGCTGACCCCTTAGCCTGAATCACATATACAGACCGAAAAGGAAAAAAATAAATAAGACGTCAGTCGCTCGAGATCTTCAACTGCACACGGCGTGGGGAATTGAGACAAAGGCACGAAAAGCATTTTATCGAATAAATAATATGATTTGGCATCTCCAGAACTTTGATAATCAACTAATGACTAATTCCGTTAAGACGAAATCTTCTTCCAAACTCTAACTTTGTCATCTAACTCGTCAAGTTGCCGCCATTTTCAGTCTCGTTGACAGAACGAGATTTCCAACGCAATTGACCTTTCTGACCACGTGACTCGTCCATTTCACCATAGTCAGATCAGAAAGGTCACGATACTAGTGCGCACGCGCGGCCAAGTCTCGTTGAGCTGTAATCTGAGGAAATGGCGGTAAACAGCGAAATCGAGCGTTTATTGTGTTTTCTTCGTCGTCACTAATTTTGTTGAGTCCCAAACAGTCATAAGAGATGGTACATGGTGAAAGAAGCTCAGGTCGGTCAAACTGTATCAAATTGGCATATTTTTTCTCTCCCGTTTCGTTATTTTCGTCAGCGAAAAGCCGCTTTTCGCCAGTCAAATTTTTATCGCTAAAATTTAACCTAGGTGCGATCTCGGCTGTGATAGGAATGCCACGCCCCCTTACCCTAAATTTACCTATCACAGCCAGAGTTTCTGGGTTAGACCTGTGCCCATTGTAATACGATGGAGTGCCCAATCAAACCAACCAACCAACCAACCAACCATACAATCTGATGCCATGAGAATGTCATACTCGTGAGGGCTATATATTATTCAGCTAACTTGAAGTGGGCTTTCTACATGCCACAGCGTGTGCCGGAGTAGGCCTATGGCATAGGGCATAGCTGTGGCCTCGGCGACAATGTGGCGGGGGAGCGGAATTCGAACTATCCCCTTGTCTTCCCTATTTCACTCTCAAGTAAATACGTATAGAAATTGAATACTGATCGTATCAGGGTCATTCTCACGGAAAGGCACCTTTTCACTTGGGGAAATATCTCAAAATCAACATCACCAATTACTACAGAATTTGATTTCAACAGAGTCTCCATTGACAAAACTCTTTATAATGCGTACAATAAATGCAGACATTCCGAACAATAAACTTTTCGTAACACTTAACGGTGGAGTTGTCTTCAATCATGTCAGTGGTGTTACACAGGAATGATCAGTATATTGGGCACTAAGAGGACAGAAATAGGAAGATACACACATGCTAGGTAATAGATTGCGTGTAACTATGACTAATGATGAAAAAATATTGAAGTTAAGAAAACAAGTTTGTTTTTAATATCCTAATCATGCTACTTAGCTCACCAAAATCAGCCAATTGGACCGCATGTATCAACCATTCATGTAGATTCTGTATAATAAACCTATTTATTCTTGATGCTGACTCTAAACTAATCGAGTTTGTTTCTTTTTCAAAATATGGGACAATTTAAACAAGTGTTTCTGAATTTCTAGACCATTCTTGCATCCGTAACACCACTGACAATCCGGTAACACCACATCCTCGCGAGCCAGTGTATCAATCGATAGGTTATGATCGATACACTGGCTTGGTTAGCTGCCGATAGCAGTTCTGGATATAAATAGCTAATAAATCGAACCAATCAGTAAGCGCGCTGAAGCAGCTCATCAGGCCAATCCGCAGCGAGGTTTGAGTTTTGACTGGTTTGAATTTCATCGCCGGCCAGACTACCTATGAAGTTAGGATGAAATCGACATCGGGTGTCAAAGCGAAAACCGCAGGCTTCAGATACCGACGCTCCAATTCAAAACAACCACTGGGGATGAAATTACGAGATTGTGCAATAGACGCAACGACTCAAGAACTCATCCGAATCAACAAAAAGGTCCAGGTAAACCCTCTGCGAGGATTTAGGGATTACCGGGACTTGTGCAGATGGTAACACCACTGACCTCGTGTAACACGTACCACTGATTAATTTGTTCATCGACAGAAAAATGCAGTTACAAGTGAAGAATATTTAGGGACAAAACACGTATATGAAAAGCCTTCTGATAAAACTGCTTTTTCTTCAAATATTTGTTCAACTGAAATGTAACACCAGTGACAACCTGGTAACACCAGTGACCACGAGTAACACCACTGACCTCGTGTAACAACAGTGACCAATTTGTTCATAGAGGCAAAAATGCAGCCCCGAGTGAAAGCAATTTAGGGGCAAAACACGTATATGACAAGACTCCTTAACTTAGTGTTATCTGGATAAAGGTAAATTCAAGTTGCACTGAAACTTGAAGAAAAATCATCATTATTGTCAATGGTGTTACCGCACAAATAGCAACACCACTGACAGGTAACACCACTGACATTTTGGAAGGAATTGATTGTTGCTCCGTCGTATATTGTCGTGACGGTCCAAAAACAATGCTTTTGTAATTCATACGCACTTTTCTTTATTATCAGTTAATAGTTTAACTCAGGAGCCACTACATGTTGATCCTGACTCGTAACACCAGTGACCGGTAATAAACATACGCTGAAAATTTGGAGCTAGAAATGATTGAAATACTGAAAAGAGTTTCATAAAACACATCGTATGAAATCTCAAGTTTATCCGCGCTTGGAAAAGAAGACGCCTGGTGGCAAAGCTTTGTTTCTAATTTGAGCGTTCGCTTTTTGGCTCCGATTTCAGTTACAGTAACACCACTGACCGGAAAACCAGTGACAGACCTTTGCCCATGCCATTTTCACAAGATAATCTGCCCTTGTAAACAATATATTCAGATAGTGAAAGAACAGATGCAGCTGCTTGCCAAAAACGTCGAATAATGTAGAACAAAAGAATTTCTGGCAACTTTATCGTGGTATCAAGAAGGTCACTACACCCAGTGACAGGTCTATTTTACCCTAAATTGAGGGTTCTGGTGAAATTTTACCCGAAAAAATCAATCGGGACATTGCTTGCAATAAGTTATTCGTACTCTACTAATTGAATACTACGAACAATCTGAATTTTTCTAGCCGTAAGATTGGTTAGAATGAAATTCCTGTCGAGTGACACGAATTGCGCCTTTCCTTGAGAATGACCCATCATCGTTCACGAAAGAATTCCAACTAACGAATGTCATGTACAAAACTTGGAAATACATTCTACTTCAACTTTCAAATTCTTGTTCACAATGGGTATCCGATAACCGGTACTGTCCACGACGGGAACTGAGCTAAAAACTCCAGTTAAAAATAGCTCCCGCACGTGCAGAACGGTATGGAAGCCGGATGCGGCCATTCGTCGCTTCGTCAAATCGACTTTTTAAAAGTCGAAGTCGATTTGGCGATTTCACGAAGTGAAACTCGAAGTCGTAGCGAAAGTCGAAGTCGATTCGGCGATTTCACGAATCGATTCGGCGATTTCACGACTTCGACTTTGACTACGACTTCGACTTTCACTTCGTGAAATCGCCGAATCGACTTCGACTTTCGCTAAGACTTCGGACCACTATCCGGATGGAAGACTGAGGAACGACGGGAAAAGCTCACTGGCCAACTGCGCATGCGCCGATTGGCGCGAGTTCCAATGAAAACAAGACAGTCTGACCCACGAGAGCTTCACACTGATACCCCACACGGTCCATTCGGACCAATAGTGGTCCATTTCTACACCAAATGCCTTCCTTCACTGCCACAAAATGCCCACTTTGGCTACTACTCGTACTGATGACGCCACAGATGCTGGGACATACCGCAAATCGGGTCTACACCCCGAGAACTACAAAATGACACCTCCCACGCCGCATTCGGACCAAGGATGGTCCATCTCTACATCAAATACCTTCCTTCACTGCCCCAAAATGCCCACTTTCGCTACTACTCGTACTGATAACGTCACCGATGACGGCACAGATGACGTGCACATCCCTCAAATCGGAATGTACACCCCTAGAACTACAAAATGACACCCCAAACGACGCATTCGGACCAAGGATGGTCCCTCTCTACACCAAATACCTTCCTTCACTGCCCCAAAATGACCACTTTCGCTACTACTAGTACTGATGACGTCACCGAGGACGTCACAGATGATATGGACAGCCCTCAAATCGGAGTCTACACCCCGAGAGCTACAAAATGACACCTCCCAGGACGCATTCGGACCAATAGTGGTCCATCTCTACCCCAAACACACCTCCACGCACCCCCAAAATGGCCACTTTACTTACTACACTCAACTGCACATGCGCAGATTAACGCGACTTGCACTAAAAAAACACGCCATTCTGACTCTACCCCACACAAGCTTCACTTTGACACCTACCACGACCCATTTGGACCCATAGTGGTCCATCTTCACCCCAAATACACCCCACATACCCCCAAAATGCCTGCTTTCTATATTACGGCCAGACTGCGCATGCGCAGAATATTGAAAACGGACGATACATTAGTCCAGTCGGGTGCTCCTCCACGAGAACTTCAAAATAAGACCTCATACGACACCATAGGACCACCAGGGGTTCACCTGGACCCCAAAACGTCCACCCAGTATGGACCTATCCCCCCATAGCCAGTAGATCTACCCCGTACTTTTCGAAAACTTACACCGCTTAGCTCAGGAACCCCTCCCATCGTATTTTTCTTGGCGAGACGAGAAAAACAAAACAAAACAACCCATAGTAAAGCCCCACAAAAAATTTTCAGGTTGGACCTATCTCATCCCATAGCCAGTATGGGGCTATACACAGACCTTCTCGGTAGTTTTCGAAAAATTTCACCGCTTAGCTCCGAGACCCCTCCCATCGTATTTTTCTTGGCGAGACGAGAAAAACAAGACCAAACAACCCACAGTAAAGCCCACAAAAAATAATACACCCCCCCATAGCCAGTATGGGGATGTACCCATACAGGCATTTTCCCGTATATTGTATAAAACAGGCCCCTATTGGAAAGTCCGTGTTCCGCTTTTTTTCCGCAGAAAATTTATATACACCCACCCTACCTCTCACCCCGATACGCCCGGGGACCGATATTAGCCCTTTGGAATAGAGTCGATAGGAGTATATTCTGGGGTAAATTCCGTGTTCCGTATTTTATATCTGGAGAAATTTTACATGCACCCACCCTGCCTCTAGAGGGCAGCACCATCGCTGCCAAAGCGGAATCCCCTTTTTGTTTGTTTATGTTTTGCGGAGATATACTGGACAATAAAACGCTCGACCCTCGGGTTGCACGGATGCTAGACTCGTCCTAATAACATCGTCCAACACCTATAGATTATGTTTATTACTATAATTACAACACATATAAGGGATGTGGGAAGAGCTGCCGACATACTGACAGAGTCTTCCTTCCCATGGTTTCAGGTATTTTTTTCGACGTTCATAAAGTTGGACCGCGGTTCGCAGTTCGTTATTCGGGACCAGTTATTCAGCGACTCATAACAGCGCCCCTAGCAGCGCCCCCTGGCTTCAGATTTGGGATATGAAAAAGCAAAGATATAGACCATGACATTCTCTCTTGCTATGCAGAGTTTGAAGTTCTCATAATAAAAAAAAATACAGATTTCCATATCTGAAGAAATAATTGCTGGTCTCCTCGAATAATGAACTGCGAATTGCGAACCGCGGTCTAACGTTTTTTTCGACCCTCCCCGGGTCAGGTAGACTGTATTACTGTCAGTTAATTTAGGTATTAACAGACAGTGATAGTGTACCAGAACTCCGCCAGCGATTGGTCGTTCGATCCGCGCCATTTTGGATCGAGACCAGCTTTTTCATTGGCTCGCTATTTTTAGGCAGAAAGGGCTTCCCTCAAACAGCAATCATGGCGACCGACGATATCAGGACGAATGTGATGTTGAAGCGAGCTCTTGCTGTTGTCAATCAAAATAATAATGAATGAATAATGAATAATAAATTCTCCAAGTTCTTCTTTTTCCCTGCCTCTGATTGTATTAAAAAAACTTGACATTTCTATTCCCACAGCAAATGCACACATTCTTTTCCCGAACTTTCAGCGGAGTTGCCATCTCTGATCTCCGCCATGCTAGATCTGTCAGAAATCCCCAAAACCACGTGTGTCCGGTCCCGTGACGTAAGCATGGCCTCGTTCTCGACCTCAAAATCTGCCGTCAAACACGTACCTTGGATTAGCCAGACATTGGCCCTCCGAAGCAGGGCCCAATGCTATAGGCTACGGGTCAGGGAGCTCTCTTGTGTTGGAGGTAGCTTTTGGTCTCTTGAGAAACAACGCCACCTGTCGGAACTCCCCGTCATCTCCCCAAGAGTTATCTCCCTCGGCAAAATAGGGGTTTAAATCCTCTTTGTATACTACTTACATGGTTGAATATTTGATATTCTGTATAATTGGCAGGTTTTGTTATGTGCTAGAACGCAGGCGTAGGTTCAACAGTTTCCTACATGTTTGATTGATATTATCTCTTCATATACGGGCGTACTTATGCTCACATTTAATTGATACTTTTTTATTGACAGAAATATGGACCAAGAATATTTCTCTATCAGTATCCTTTATCAAACCTTATGTTATAGATTTGATGACATTATCTGCAGTTTATCCACGTTTCAGTTAAAGTCGAGTCTTCTTCCCAACACAAGTTATGTGAAATTCCATTATAACTTATACATTTCTTCCTACGTTCGTGTCTTTGAAATCTTTCAAACCGTCTATATTTCTTACGACAATAATTAGGGGATCGAGTGATCTTCAAAAGTCGAAGTCGTAGCGAAAGTCGAAGTCGTAGTGAAAGTCGAAGTAGCGAAAGTCGAAGTCGTGGTGAAAGTCGAAGTCGCAGCGAAAGTCGAAGTCGATTCGGAATTCGACGATGCGAAGTGGACTTCGTCACTCCGCATCGTCGAATCGCCGAATCGACTTCGACTTTGACTACGACCAACCTGTAACCATCTCGGTCATCTATACGCGGTAAGACTGACCCTGGGATCGTGTGTATCCATGTTCAGCCTACTTTCGGCAACTGCTGGAGGGAATTTCCATAAATCAATACCGTGTGACTTCGTCAGACCAATCAGCTAAAGTCTACCGACGTAACCCCAACGTAGCTCGCCATTTTCGAGTCATGTGATGAACTACTTGTTCAAAATTCCAGATCCACCACACCTCTTGGATAATACGAAAGTTATACATATCTATATATTTTGTAAGCCCAGGCAATATCTGTTTCAGAAGTGGTATGAAAACCTGTAATTTATCAGATTTCTCGGGTCTGTTCTCCGCCGGATGAAGGCCAAACAGAATCCGGTAAAGTACTGGATATCGCTCCGCGATAATGGAGACACACGATTCGCAAGCCATCTTATGGATGGCGAAGTGTACGCAAATGTGACTACGACTTCGACTTTTAGAAAGTCGATGTGACGAAGCGACGAATGGCCGCATCCGGCTTCCATAGAAGGGAGTGACGCCATTGATGGAATTCCTAATGGAACAAAGCTGACGAGCTCAGCAATCATCGTGTCAGTTTTCATGCCATTTTGAGAAACACTTTTTTATATACCGGTTTTCCAAATAAGCCTTCAAAAACACACGATAATAGATCGGGCAAGCGTACTTGTCCTTCAAACTAACCGGATGATTAAGTAGGCCCCTACTAATAAAATTCTGTTTGACATTGTATGATTTAGGTGAAGTTGTGTAATTCAAGTGGGATCATGTTTTTGTAACGGTTAAAGGGTGGAAAACCACGGCAGAACACCCGGGCTATAGGCTTCTTTCGCGAAATCCGCCAGCGAGCGATGAACCAGGAAAGGAACAGTAAAACTTCCATGTCATCAGTAAATTAATTAGAGTTGACGGCTGGAATTTACAGGTTAAACCTGTAAGCCTCCATAGCCATATTTTCCAAGGGACGCCGAGTTGAACAGATCGAGTCTGGCAAATTCTGACGAACACACCGAAAGACGGAGACTTTTGTGGTAATAGTGAATAGATGGCGCAGCGACTTGAATCCTATTTTCATCCGGTAAAGTATATAGTCTCTGAAGAGTTGTTGGCTGATAAAGTAGCCTAAATT
>JAVTVY010047797.1:0-24647 GCA_036873755.1 Hanleya hanleyi | reverse complement strand
CACACGGTCAACACACGCAGATGTATTACCGTATACACTTCTACGATTGAAAATCACAAGAACAGGATATGTCCAAAAACAGATATCTCGTTATATGTTACCTCCAAACTCCTCACAAATATGCGCATGTAGATCGACACGACTGCATATGATCAAACCAGCGATATTGAAGCAAACACCTATAGATTTATTTCTTCAAATTTCATCCAAGAAAGCTCCCCGCTCTCCGCTGACAGGCGCAACGCCAGTAAAACAATCTATGTAAGAGATGACATATGTTTTATTGTAAGGTAACCTTTTCAATTCGATATCGAGAATGGTATTATACAAGCGGATACATGAGTATTGAGACAACGTACAATGAGGGAACAATGAGTAATAGCAAACAACAGGCGAATGTCCAGTACGAATATAATCAGGAAAAATAGATTTAGAATTAAAAACATTATGCCAGGTCTTTAACGGACGTCTGTTGTGTGGTTTATTAATGTAACGTAATGATTCAGCAACGTGGTGGTTTGAGAGTTGATTTGAAGCGTAAAGTTGAAACAACTCTTGATACTAACATATGGCGCAATCATTACGAGACACTTCACACGGTTCCCCTAACATCTTATATATCCAGCATAAGACTTGTAGCCAAGCGTACGATAATTTTAGTTATGACAGTTTCACTTTTAAAACATACGTACGAGGCTTCAGTACAATATTTACAACCTTCGAAGAACTTTTCTCGTCGTGTCGCTGTGACTTGATACTTTTTCATAGTTGCCTTTCGAAATCTTTAATATATAGATCAACTGTTTCATAGATGTGGTCATGCGCAGTAACCTTCTAATCTAGGATATTCTGGAAAAAGTGAACACGCTGTCCGTCAAGCCGTATCCATGGAGTACCTGTGCATCACTGGAAATAGGGATTTTACCTTACGATGGATAGGAACTGAGACCAATATCCTGAGTCAAAGGATACCTACGTGCTAAATTATCTTCGTCCAAGAATTGATTAGCCGTGTATTGGATACGGGCTAACGAATTGTATCTTAAACCATTCGTACCGTGCCCAATTTCTATAGGCAACAACTTCACAATTCATTACAAATGTAGTGTGGCTATGTCACTGTTCATACAAAGTTAGCGTGACAACAGCCAGGTAATATTCTCTGACGGTTTATATATACGATTACATAGCGAAGATTAAATCGGGTAGTCCGTTTGACCCGTTGAGTATGAGCAAGCCGGCATGTAAGTAGGACACCGTAGTATTTGAAAAATCTATAATGACCTCTCGTTAAACCGGCCAGTTCATGGAAAGCATACTGTAGTAGATATGACCAGAATAGAACGGGTGCATGTCTTTCAGGATGAACCTTAGATACATATTTCACGCTTAAATTCAACATGGTTGTCGGTATTCAACCTGGAAGCTGGAACTGATAATTGACAAGTAAATTTTCACGATGTTTCCAAAGTGTTCTAGGAAAGCGCATTGTTTCATTCGGTGTACCTGGAGCATTAATACCCAATATTGTTCACGTAAAATATATGTAACACTACAGCCTGTACAAGTTGGATTGAGACGTGTATCTCAGCATAACTTCCCCTCTGTTATATTCACACTGGATCTTAAATCTGCAAATGCTGCATCGGACTCTTTCAGTTTGTGTTGGGAATGATAAGGAGTGACCGACATGTCGAACCCTTCTTATTCCACGATATCCCAGATGTGTGTAATGGATTATAACAGTCAGCCAGGTACTTCAAACAAAGATATATAATTAATTAAAAATGAATTACATGCTACGTTCTGTCATGAGGTAATTCTTGTAGTAGTTTCCAACATGTATCCCTAAATAGGTACTGTCCCTCTGCCAGAAATATTTAGCGGATGGTTGTCATTCGTATGCCGGTAAATGTAGTGTTGATTTCATAATTTTCTCCAGATACATTCTGTGAAACATTAATTATCATAATTATTTACGCTCTCGGGTAAGATACTTACAGTGATAGAGTTATCTTTCATTACATTTCCAGGTGTACGTTGCATTCGATGTTCTGTTTTTGCACACGTTCATCAGAATAGTATTGTAAGTCTTACAAGTGCTACAACGCTATGTTATTCACAAGCGACTCTATAGTTTAGAAAATTCTTAAAAATCGTTACTCCTTGAATGAACTAACTATTTCTGTTAAGATACTTTCGAAACGAAGATAATAAAGGTGAAATATACAGCTGTTTGGATTTGTTTATGTTAAACTCCTATAGGATTATCGGCATATTGGCTCCCCAAGTCCAGCTGTTCTCATACTTCGAAACATTTATCTATTGTCAAAACAACTGGAGAATGAACGTTACACTGTAATATTGTCCTGACAGATAACCCGGTATGACCTCACAAACGAACACCAAACCAGGGCAGATGTAGATTTCTATATCTGAATTGAGCAGGGCTTGTGATACACCTTTTGGTAAAGTTAACGGAAAATAAAATACTGGAAGTTACTGCGTTGGTATTTTCACCGCGAACCAGTCCAAGCAGTGTATTAACAAACGGAATATTAACCTTACACGTTTCACCTTTAAATTCAATCCATAGAACAGTTTGGAGTATTAACATGCAGTAAATCTTCCCACCGGATAAATGTTGGAGTGTGCTGACTTGGTATATATTTGTCGTAAAACATTTTCAACAGTTTACATCTGAACGAATATATTAAGCTGGATTATGAATAAGCGACTACTTCAAAACAAGGTTAATCTAAAGTGATGATCCCGCACGATTCTCCTCCGAGAAAACTAGTCATTCCGTTTTCTTTTCGTCGGATCCTGAAAGAAACAACCATACACATTTTGGTCAGGGCAACAAGCAAAACCTATCAAATAACATATTTCATTTCCGGATATTATACCACATAATTTAAATTCTCGATATTTTCATCACATAGGACGTACACTGAGTCACCGAGATATCGGTAGCGAAAGTTTACAATTTTTTTATATATAAATTGGGCTATATATCAAACGTGGTTGCAATCATAACTGTGAGTCGTTTGTATTATTACATCCACTTGCATGTCTAAACGAATCGAGTCAATTGCTGAATTATTGTAACTTTCAGCGTATAAACATGTAACTAATGCCGAATAGGTCACCATGGCAACTGATTGTTATTTGCATTTCCCTGCTTCATTGCGGGGTGTCATTCTGTAACATTCACTGGGGTCTTCTGTCATATATATAATTTCAGATTTTGATTAGGGATAACGTGGTCCATGACATATATCGCTGATGTGGTTACTGTTTGGGAGGTAATTAACATAAACTTGTCAGAAGATTTCCATATCGCAGAAGTATAACTGTTTAAAAGTAACAGTTGACACATAAATTTAAATTCAACCAAATACATCAGCAAACCTCCCACAAAACGAAATTCTCGATATCTGGGAGCATGTAAAAAAATAAATGACGGTTTGACAAAAAAAAGCAATTATGAAATGTCAGAATGTATGGACTATGTTGGCATTAAGCCGTTCACTTATGATGTGTTAAAATAAATATATTTACGCACACTTGTTAATGAAAGCCTTGGATATATAACGCTGACGAATATATTATATATATATGTTGTAACAAAAACACTGATAGTTGCTCAATTTTTAGTTTGTCACGTATGCTGGGACACAGTAACACTCTAACCCATCAGATAATGTTTGCTCGTTACCATGGTAACCATCTAAGTAAGCAGTTAGGATTCATTCTCCACCTAGAAATCGACTGCTAAATTAAGATGAGCTCACCAGACTCCTGTACAGGACAACATGTAACGCGGGGCCAATTGTCTTCGCCATCGGAGCCTTCTTCCTCTCGTTGGAGAGCGGAGATTATGTTGAGGAGAATACTGAAAACAGCCGCCAGAAGTGCAAAGATCAACGTCAGTACACTGATAGTTGAATCGCGGGGCATTTTCGCAATTAGAATCTGAAATAATAATTAAAGAGAGCATACAATAATTTGAGATTATTGTATACCCATTTCCATATCGGCCCTGGTATCAGCCCGAGACCCCCATATCAGCCAGGGGGCCGAAGGCCAGAGGGCTGATATGGGGGTCGAGGGCTGATGCCAGGGACGATATGGAAATGGGTATATCATAATCTATTTATCACATATTTATAGATGAATGGTAGCATAATTTGTAATTGGCAAACCAAGTAGACATAGATTTTAGTTTTACATGTAACTGTTTCATCGAAAATTGGACCCTAGTTAAAATGCAGTCAACGTTGATAAAATTTCGTAGTCCCATTTTGATGATACACCAGAGCGAAAACGTCCAAATTCAGGATCGATTATCGAATGAGTGTATATACATCAAAACATTTAATACGTAGCCAGATCAAGCTGGAAAGCGCAAAAGTGCACTCGGTCAGTCTGTAGAGAGAATGCGACGAGCTCTTCGAGGGGAAACCACTCCTGTGGGCGATATCAGCCCAAGGGCAAATAACCGATATCAGGCCCGCGCGTGAGGGCAGAAATCCATATCATGATATGGAACGGTGTCATTCCACAGTATCAACCGGGCTAAATGTCCAGTATCACAGGCAAATATGTGATAACAATCATTATAACGTTAAATCCATAGGTAGTCAGGTAAAAATCACATTAAAATTCGCAAGCTTTGTTTTTGTACTAACAGGCATTTGCATATCATTATGAACCTGCTAAGATTTTTTAATCCCAAAAACCTAATTTCAATTACTTCCAAAATACTTGCTTGGATCGAAAATAACCCGACACAGAATATGTCCTGGACGAATACAAATCATAAGAGTACATGTATGCGTTGTGTTTATCTCCAGCAAATATATTTAAAACTAACATTATTCTCATAGATATCTGGTCATGGATTATTCACTACATTTCATACGAAGGATACACTCGGATTTTAACCTACAAAACGAATACAAGGTGAAGACTTACTTTTTAAAATTCTGAAGTTCTTTCTGTAATCCCACTGTGCAAAATCTGGAGTTCTGTCGCCGGGTCAGGTGTTCGAGCAACTACCGAAAATTTTACTGAAATAAAAAATATTCTGTTGATATATAACTTCATATATTTGTTAAACTGACGATGTTCTGCAAGTGGCGTTTTCACTCCATATGACTATTATAAACTTTAGCGAAACAATTTGTAAGCGAAAATATAGCGAAAATAGTTGTAATAGTTATCCAATGAAAACTATTAAGGCACTAACTATCTACTGGTCACGTGCCCTTGTCTTACGAAGTATCTTATTTTATTATATGTGTTTTATTGTTTGTCTGTGCATGTATGTTTGTAATGCCGTTAGCCCTCGAGCATTTTATTGCAATACACTTTATCTATCTATCTATGATTTCACAGACGCCACACAAATACACCGAGCTACATTCCCACTGTGCCCTAATAAATATGCCTGACTGGAGATTAACCAAATAAATTTATGATACACCGACCTAGTTGACATAGTCTGCATTCCCTTTGCTTACATGTATTTGTGTCACATGTATTGTATATTGGGCGGGGGGGTCGGTGTGTGTGGTTTGAATACAACAGGCACCCACAAACCTCTCATTGTGTAGATCAAATGAAAACAGAGATGGTATAAACTGATTCAGACTTTAAAGGCACTATTTTGTCGGCTCGCTGTTTTTTAAGATTCAACGCGTGGTGATACACGATAACAATAATTCAGAATCGGGAGTCATTTTCATTGAATTAAATACTAGACAACGTCCGCTGGCTAATAACGGCGATTGTAATTCCCATTAGTCTTCGGTGGCGTAACGCCGATTGTTATTCTTGTTACAATTTAGCTGCGTAGCGTCGGTTGAAAATTCACAATGCAATTCTGTGGCGTACACAGATCTGTGTGTCAGTTCACTGAGAGAGACGCCAACATAATGTAAATTGTAATTATTGTTTCTCAATAACGGTGAGATCATACGATATGATATGCAATGGTTATTAGTCGGCCTCGCCGTTTTAAAAACCCAATACCATTAAATTTAAATAAAGGTAGATTGAAAACCATACATACAACTGTTCTCTTGAGATTATATTTCCTCACATGTACACAAATGTTACCGAGATAAGCAAATTCAGAGCAGCGCACATTACTCTATTTTGCAACGAAAACATCACCTATCTGAATGTTCTTAGTTACATATTGTTAAGGATAGCTGTACCCGTAGAGGCAGTTTTGCACCCCCGTGACAATTTGTCGTCTGTATCAATAAATATACAAGATAACTATAATAAACTATATATTTTATGAACGCGTACATGGTAGGGATCCCAGCTATGTGATTTGTATAACCGACTCTGCTACTGTGCAGAAAATATTCCAATTTGAACAATTAAAATAAAAACCATAGCGTTCATTTTTCAATTGATATTTCATGAAAACTGTTGGCCTTGTTTCAACTTTGATGGTATACCTTGGTAGGGGACAATTCGAACTAGTAAATCTTCTCTCATCTTTAGAAATTTTGCCTGGTTTTGTTTTTACAGCTATTTTACTAAAATAAATTGGAACAAACGTACTATATTACGGTCGTTTGTCTTAAAAGTTGAATATTTAAAAAGCTAATCCGAACTTACAAAAAGTGAGATAGGGTTTACTAGATAATCTTATAAGTAACAAGCATGCCAAATTTCAAAAGCGTAGATGGATACTTTTTCGGAAATATACGTTGAAATCTCGGATTTTGTACAAAAATGAAAGGCTAGAAATCGGGCAAAATGTGCCTGGCTATACATCTGATGAATTAATCCAAATTTTTTGCTTGAATTCTATAGTCAAATACATTTTTAATCTGTCTAATGGGACCTACTCGAATTCCTGTTTATTCTGGAAAACTATTACACTAAGTTTTCTTCATCAAGGCGGTTTAAAGTCCAATTTAAACTTTGAAAACTTGCTAAAACATGTTCAGCTGAGAATTGTTCACACCTGTGTAGATTACTTCACGGCGGATGTATGAGTGAAGTGTCACTGTTATAATCACAAACAAAAATACGGATGTTTGCATGGTTTTGATTAGAAGGGGTTATATTAAAGTAAATAAGTAGGGCTAATAGATCATTTTAGCTTACCATAACACTGCGGAAATGAGTTTTGGAAAAGGAAAGTTAACAGACAAAAATAATAGTAGCCAAGCACAAGCTAAGGCAATCTGTTTAATTGATCCAGTGCCTCGGAAACTAAATTTTTTATCCTAATATTTAAGCACTTCTCTTTATAATGTTGATTTCATTTTTTTCACCAAATGTTAGAGGAAATAGTGAATATTTGAATGAAGAAATAAAAAAAAGATGACAAAGGGGGGCAGCTATCCTTAATGTGAAAAAACTTTATACACACTACCGTTTTCTCGTAGTCTAATATTTGAAAAAATACGAGCAAGTACGATATATATGATAAATAGACTCACCCTCCTGTCGGTGTAAGATTGTTGAATTGTCCTTCGAGTTCTTAATGTTTGAATCATTTTTTACACACGGGAGGATTAACGATTACTATTTTAACCGATTGATGCCATGCAAAATTCATTACAAATTGTTCACTTCTGAGAGTTTTGAATCGCTTTAAATCGTAGCAGAGTGGAGGCAGCGAACGAGTTGACATAAAAATCAAAATTCTATAATTATTAGACAATGTTCATACAGGTTATTACATATATGTATATATATATTTTTACATGTAAATTTGTAGGAGTACCTCGTGTATATTTCAGTGCTAATTACTTTTCAGAATTTAAGCTTGTACATTCCTCTCACAAGAAGGACTTTGAATTTGGTGCTGCCACTGGTGACTTTATAACCTATCATCATGATATTAAGACATTTAAACCTATTTGCATTCCACTTCTGGTTGAGGGCCATGTAACAAATCCAAAAATGAGAGTCACACCGGTGTAGCTGAAAAACTACGTTTTCGTCGTTTTTATTTTTAGGTATAAAAGTGCCCAAACCTGTTATATATCACATCACATAATTTTTTCCTAACATATTGCTTTTTCCCCGAGATAATTCGGAAAATCTTAGGGACTGGAAGTCCCAGCCCAAGGATTATTACAAACATTTGGGGCGGGGGGATTAATGGTATAATTATAAAGTTAATTATCAAGTTCATGTCCTTTGCTAAATATTGTTGAATTAATAAATTGTGTACTATGTGAGAACGCGATTCAAATCCATTTATTATAGGAGGTACATAAACAGCGTATCCATAAAATATACAGATATACATGTACTTATGACACCTTAATACATATTGTATACATATAGGTACAGAATTTAGAAAAAACTTTTCAGAGTTACTTTCATTCTAGTTTATATGAAACTAATCTGTGGGACATCTCGATTTAGAAAAGTATGCCAATATTATTTATTCAGGAACCGTTGGATCTGTTTGTCTGATATTCTACCTCAATCTAAGGTGTTTCCATATGTAACACAGAATACTATGAGGGCACTGATCCCATAAGGGGCAATTAGAATGAATTTAATTTCGGGACTAATTTAGTTAGTATTTCCTCGGTTGAAAATGTTCGGTTTTTGTGGATGTGAAGTTATCTGTTGATATACAGAGCATGACAATACAGATATCAAAAAATATCATAATACAGGTACCTGACAATTGGGCAATTCTGGTACAAGGCCATCTGACTATTTACATGCGAGGTTAAGTGACTTCTTGCTGATTTTTCCAACATTCAAACCATTTCAGGTCTCGTGGTACGCTATGACGATATACAATCCATAAAAAGAATGCCATCAACTATTCTGAACTCGGTGAAAATCTGAGAATACATCATGCCGCAGATTTACACGTGAGGCCCAAATACGATATGGTGAACTTATACGGTGTGGACAAGACTGATTTAATAGTTTTCACTCGAGTTTAATAAATGCTTAGGTAACTTTCAATAATGATCACTAAGATTTGCTGAATGCTACGTATTCAAGTTATTGGTCTGAGAACTGCGCAATATATTTAGCAAACCGGTCTATTGAGTACTAGTACGTTTACTATCATATCCCAGTTGGTTAAACCTAGAATAAAGAGTAGTCTCTCGTGTGTACGTGACTACGCACTTCTCCCTAGGTTGCTTTAAATTAAATGAATACTCTGGTTATTTTAACATCTATTCTTTCAGGCAACTTGCACGATTCTGGTAATTTTGTAGAAGACGGACATGGAAATTTAGTTCAATGCAGTTCAAACGTGACTTCCAATACGAGCCTATGCTATTCAGGTCATACGCTAGTGTTAAATATATGTGAGTATGCGCGTAGGTCATACACACTAGATGAACGTTTACAGTATGTGACTATAGGCGGATATACAGACTCTTCTCTTTCACGAAATAACTGGATCTACCCGCACAAGAAGAGAACTATATTTTACCAAAGCACGAATTAGACTTGGTGGATTGAAAGGGATCAACTAACAGGCGAAGAAAAACAACTGATAAGTGACGAGACACACATGATCATGGCAATCTTGGCTTGGTACGTCTATGCATATGGCGTCTCCTCACTGAATGACCTGTTTGGTATGCAACCGCTACGTTAGTGTCTACCTGAACCGTCGGTGTTCTCGACATAACGACAGTCCTGCTCTTCTTAGTATATTTCAAATATATCATTCTCATCAGATGAGAAGTGTTTGATGTGCTAGTTGTCTTGTGTGGATTCCTTTATGTCGAATGCGAAGCAGGCGTGGATACCATATCGCTATCGGCATAATCTTGAAATACCCGACCGTGCCATTGCTAAGCCATCCAACAATGCATATCGATGAAATTCATTGGGAAAGCTGGTTGGACGAGAGTAACATCAAGTGGATGAGTGAGTGAGTAGTATGGTTTAATGCCGTTTCAACCTTATTTCAGTCTTATCACGACGGTGCCTACATATGCCAGAACACGAGAGTGCTCACAGTTTATTTTACCATGGGCACTGATCAGCCCAGCGAGTACAGCACTCGGTCACCCATCCAAGTACAGACCAAGCTTAACGTTGCTTAACTTCGGTGATCTGACGAGAACCGGTGTGTCCAATGCTATAAGCCGTACCTGGTCGTCACCACTGTTGTTCGATGCTCTACTCCAAGACGTTAGCTCGTGCTTTACGTTATGTACAAGATCAGGTGTTGGTGACAATAGTATCGCCGGGGTGATTCTATTAGGTTATGGATACGGAAATTCTTCACGAATCAATATCTGCATATCAGTTCTGACGGTTTGTATTGGCGTAATGTGTTCCGATACTATTCTGGCAAAATAATATTTTCAGAAACTATTCTGAAAAATGAAATTAGCGTCGATCTCTGCAACAAAAACAACTGTATTCAAGGGAAAGATCGAAGTGCACGTCTTTATAAAATACCACTCTGAATTTACTAAATTTGCACCTTTAATAATGACCGCAGGATCGCAAACTGAGCTATTTCCCCCAATTAGTTGTTGTTCACTGAACTCTGTCTTCATATTCTCACTCAGGATAAACGATGGAAGTACGCCTACGTTAGAACTAGCTTGATACTGATCATCGGAAGGCTGTCATTGTCACCTTGATACATATAAAATCAGGTCAATGGCCCATATCAAGATAATCCTAAAATATCGAACGGCATTTGCAAATATATTACTGGCGACCCATAGTATAGGTGTGTAGTCCCACATCAGCCGAAAAGGATATTGTCTGTTGAGCGATTTCTTTATCATTTACATATTAATATATTCAACTGAAACATATAACCAGAAAGCCTAACCATCCAACCGTAGATATATTCATTAATTATTAAACCATCAAAAATACCAGACGCAAAGGGCGTGCCCTTGTGTCCATTATGTCAGTTTATGAATATTCAGGTGACGATAACATCAATCGTTTAGTCATTCAGGGACCCTGGATATGACCCAGTTAGTCGCGATCATAGTGAATATGTATACTGAATTTTGTAGCATCTGGAATGTTTACCTCCAGATAAAACATCAAACGACTGTTAGAGAAAATGTACTCAGACGACCGACATTCTGAGGTAAGAAACATACTTGTGGTTTGAAGGTTCTTTAAATGACAGGAACTATAGAACCATGTAGATGAGTAGTACATAGTGTAGACTGAGAAACAGGTGGGTAATTATGTACCGGTGTCACCTACATACAGATTACGAATAGGAACAAACCAGTGTTTCACCAACAACATTCAGTGGCAGGTATACTGGACGTTGATTGGTTATATTTTCTCGGATGCCATATCTTCATCTGTGTGGACTAAGGTTTCGATTTTGAAGGACGCCAACTGTCATTGGATGCAAGAATGACCAGGTTTCTCCAACTTGGCTCTGATTTTTCAGGGCATGAACTGTTGCATTGTAATAAATATAAGATTATTTCTCCACTTCGAATATAGCGAGCTCATTGTTCATTCGCCATAGTGCCACTAATTGTTTTCACTGACGAGATAGTAGAAACATAATGCCAGATATCAAGGGATTATTAACACATTTCAGGATCTACAGTCACAGCTAAAAAGTTTTCTCGAAAAATGAATGAATACCTATACGATATATATTTCAGATATCGATATATTATCGATAAGGTATAGCACCTAAGCTTATGATTACGGTATCTCTACCGACACGATTTTCAACATCCTTTGCTCATTTAAGTGCAATAAATGTACTCATTAAAACGAATTATATATATTCCTAAATGTTAATCATTCAGGAAATCAGAATTCAGCGACATTAATGTTCTTTTGATTACCACAACTGAAATATTTGAAGTTAAATATAACGGTTTATAGAAAATTACCCTTCAAATATCCGCGCTATTGATTTCTAAAGTGTTCATAAAAATATGCGACCTTTCACATTCCTATAATATACGTTTATTATAATTTACCAAATTATTAGGCCTTTGAAGCAGACTTTGAATAAAATGAGACAGGCTGCATTATTCCAGTTTATGTAGAGCATTGAGTTTAAGTTTCACATCGTTATGCCAACTAACAAGCCAATTGTAAGAAAGTGCAATCTGAAAAACACAGTAATTCTTTAAACGGAGAAAACAAGAAAAAAACCTATCTAGGATTGATTACTTTGGTTCACCACCAGTACTATTTCAACCAGTTAAACATGTTAAATGACTCATAACCCGGTCTAGATCTTACTCAATTTGCAATATTATTTGTTAAAAAGATTGAGAAAAGTTAGTTATTTGATCAAGTGTTACAAAGACATGTAAAGAGCACTTGGAATGCTCGCCGGCTAGTCCATCTTAGGTGGATATATACAAACTTCTCGTCTGACAGCTGACAAGAAGCCCAACAGCTCGTATTTGTACTTTGCATTATTTTTCTCTTGCAACCCATCAAGTGAAAAATTGTTGTAATGTTTGAAAAACAAATTCTAAGGTTTGAGGACTGTTAGGGATATCGTAACATTAACTATTTATAGTAACAAACTTAACATCACGTGAATAATAATGCTATTATTAGAATGACGATTTTGGACCTGTATATATCTATATACCGATTATATATTTAATTTCCAATGGATGCATGACAACTTGTTTCCTCCAGCATAGATATTACTCTTCTTCAGATGGACAATTGTTGTAAAGTAGTATTCACCGGTGTTTAACTGCTATTTATCGTGAGTGTTCATGTCATCTTTGTTTTCATTTTCCAAATAGCTGTCATCCATGTTTCGACCAATATCTGGAATAAATACGAAATTTTCTGATTTGCTCAAGTCACACTTCTCGTATATCTTTCTGTATTTTGAGAAATATATTTTCTCGACTGGTGGTAAATCGTAGTCTCTTTGGCCTTGATACATTTCCAGATCTTTCCATAATATATAAGTCCTTGTGCACTATACGGAGGCATTCTTACGCCGTAATGTTGATGTATGGTGGTTTTCATCTAGCCTAGATATGAAACAAGGTTTCCCTTTAATTGATGTATTCGCTTGCTCATCTCGAGCTATTTCACGTTAACAATATCTCAAAATTACAAAGCATTTATTATCTCTGCAAATCATTCTAATAATTTTCCATTTAAGACGTATTGAAATGGATAATAATTGTTTAATCTACCATTATTGATGTTGAAAATATTTCAGACTTACATTTGATTGACATTATACAATGAGGGTGAACAAAAATTGATGACATATTTACATTTAATGTTTGCATATAATCAAGATACCAAACCCTCCAATGTTTATACGCTGCAGGCTATATAATGTGTTCTATGCTCTTTGGAACGTGGCCGCAATAAAGCAAAATCCTAGGCCTTCAGCTGAAAGGCGGCTGATGACGTCAGCGCTCTGGCTATATCGGTGGAGATACCAGTTTACTGGAAGCTGTAGGGGAATCCCCGTTTTGTGTTTAACAAATGAGGCAATGAACCATATATACACGGGCGGAATAACCTACTTTTTGTATACCGTGTTAGAAAAATCTACGGTTTTCTCGATAAACGAGTCATGCGCACATGATCGCAGTACACGTTCATGAATGGAGAAAACGTGTTTGTAAACTTGCTTTTACTATGCTCCATAGTGACACTATATGTATCGGACTATCAGCACTACCAGAGAAAACTACGACACAACCTAATGTCAAAACCAGGTAAGTTGAAATTTACCGGTTTGTCTTACAGAGTCACAGATGTTACATTCAGAAGTAAATATATTATAGTTAGTTATAGAAGTTATATATATTATATATGTCCGTTGATGAAACATGGCTATGTTGTCCGTAGGATGAATGAGTTGTATTTGATATGCGTATATACTTTATAGTATTGTTCATAGTGAATAGGTTTAATCACCATAGAATGAATAGTGTCTCGGGAAACATTATGAATAGTACGGTATACAGAAACGAACTCATCAAAGAGTAGGCGTAATTCCATCGGACTCCGGCATCTTAATGTACCGGTATTCGACGACTACTCATTACTACGTATTTTACTCCTTGGGAACTATACAATACGACACGTGGTTAATTATCACCTGATATACTGGTGACAGGTGTGATACAAGTAGACGAAGGGTTTATACAGTGAAGTATTGTGAATACCGACATCCAGGTTAAACCAATCAGTCTTTAAATTCCAGCATTATCCGAGGCCCAAATACTACAATTTAAAGTGTTTTGAACGTTGGTAAACCAGAACCCTCTCAAAACCGACACTATGATCTGGTTCCAAACAGTGTCGGTTTACGCAAGTTTCACTGTTAATATTTTAATATGAGCGTTAACGGCATTGAACAGGAATGTGTTATGGAAAACTTTGTAATAAATTAATTCGTTAATTCGTTAGTCTCGCCAAATTACTGCATCACTCTAAACTGAAGGTGGCGAGTTAAGTTCCAAGACCACGACAAACGATATCCGTCTCCCTTATTTATTGAAAAAGTAACCTTGGTTTTCATGTAAAAAATTATATTTGGTCATCTTGATGGTCGTCATAATGTAATAGTCATTTCCAAAAGATCACTGTGTCCTGTACGAGTCTCATCATCGAAGCAGATCATGGTGAAACAGTTAACAGTTAAACAATTAAGTTTTAACTTTTGCAGGTCCGCCGATCAACACACAAACCCACACAAACTCACATCAATTTAAATTGTTTTTTCTCCACCGTGTGTTGGTGAAGAACAAAACGCTTATTGCCACTAGTTGGTCATCACCAAATTACGGCTATATGTCATTGCCAACACCTATTCCTCTGTCATCGGAAATATGAAAGGTAGTCGAACCACTCTACACCATTTCCACAAATAAAATAATTTTCAAACTGACTTCTTCAAGTTTTCGTTGATGACCATATACTTTATCAGTATTTGCTGACTGTTGCATAGCTAATGACCATTTAGTCATCACGGGTACTCTGCAACAGAGTATTTGCCGGTGAACTGATACTCTATGGTCTGGTACGGCTTGTATCGTATATATTAAAAATATGCTACTGAATCTTACCCTGCTTCCAGTTCATGTGAAATTGATAAGAATAACGTTCTTACAATTTGCTTTTAGATTCGTTTTCAAATCATCCATAACATTTATCTGTGGGATGCAACCAAGCTGTATAGTTTAGGTTTTAAACCTACATAACATTATGGTTTCAACAATGTACTTAACTCTACCTGGCCCCCGTTTGGGTTTTTTCTTCTATCTCCGGAACGACAATATTTTTTGCTTTTCTGTATGGAAAAGTGGGTAAACGCTATTTTATTTCATATCAGATTATTACTTACTAGTTTTTCAGGCAGGAACCAGAAACCAACTCCCACATGCTATATACAGCTTCATCTCTTCCTGTTTTACGAACAGTAATGAAATGGAATTTGCTATTGGCATGAATAAGTGCCTTAGCATGATCGACAATCTTCAAATTCAACATGATATGTCAAATATTAGAGCAGTACTTGTTTTTCCCAAAGTATCGGTCAGGGAGTTAATATTTTCCTACGAAGTAGGCTACAGATCGCAAATTGTCCGGTAATGAGTGAGTCAGTCAGTCCATCCGAATCCTTTCGTCGGCAAAATAAGGAGAACCATTGACATTAGAACCTTGATTTTTGGCATGAACGTGCATTAGGGCATTGTTACCAGCAAGTTCTGAACTGAAATAATTCTGATTAAAATTAGATTGATAATTAACACTTCAGTATATTGTTATAGATATACACTTTGTGTATGTAAACTGTAGCCTTTAACGTGTATCCTATTTCACATGGGCCACACCAGGCTTGGGCCTTCAAATTCAGGTCAAATTACCCACAGCTAAATATAACCTGTCCCACTGTATGGCACATGGCCCTGAGGTTAATCTTAAGTACTGCATATACCCTCAAACAATCAGCGCTGTTTCCATAACGAAGCTGAGGTGGTTTAACGTCTATCAATGAAGAAAATCACCGATCAACCGCCATAGAATATAATGTGAACAAGAAAACCGGAATAGTACATTCATCAGATTGCCGATGCCCAAAATGTGTTGTCTCATATATCTAGATAACAACGTGATGTAGAGACGCTATTTATTCGTCTTTGTACCGGTTATGCTCAGGAGAATGACATAGAATCTTGTGCATAGAAGGTGTTGGTCTTGAGTTGAGTTACCGTAAACTACATAAATGCTACCTTTCTACTATAGTACTATATATAAAAATTTATATTGTTGGGAAAATAATGTGATTCAAAAAGTTGTTTTGATCCTGTACAAGGGCACTGAAAACCATTAAAGAGATGTAAATGTATTTTCACACGTAAAGATTGAAATCTACTGAACCTATATTATTCAATCTGTTTCCTTTAATTAAAAACTTGTAAAATTAAATCGGCGATCGTTATTTATTTTGGAATGAAGGCGCATTAGGAGACTGTTACCAACAAGTTCTGAGCTGACCTACTTTTGATGAAAATTTCTGGTGATTTTTGATGAAAATCACTGGCGATTCTGACTTGGGCGGTGCCCATCTTAATATAGGCAGGATTTCAACTGGGGGTGGGGATTTTCAAGAGTTCAGTTCGCGTTCGAGTCCTAATGCCTACTGTACTTCGTAGGTCCTGTGACGTTAGTCACACTGCCATGTAAATAGTTCAAGTTGCTTAATAATCAACTGTTTAACGAAGGAAGATAGCCAGATATAAACTCATTTTCTCGAATTTCCAAGCATCCTCGTTTTATCTAAGCATTCTGTTGATCGTATGTGTAGCGCAATATATCCAGAATGGTCTAGCATGCGTATTTGTAAATCTGGGTAAATATTTTTGATGGCATGCTTTTGAAATCCATACGTTTAACAAAATGAATAATGTTCAAATATTCTTTTCTTAAATTCAATGTGCATCTATCCGTGTCTTAGTCTTAATAAAAATCTTTCAATAAGCTCAAGCAGTTGTTTTCAATAAACTTCTTAGCGTTCCACAACAATCTGATTAAAGGACGATCACTCCAGGAACTAATTCCCACATGCTGTATATACATTTTCGTCTTTTGCTGTTTTACGAATTTTCTAGTAATTAAATGGATTGTATTATTGGTATGAATAAGTGTCTAAGCATGATCAACAATCTTCAAATTTAGCATGATAGGTCAAATATTAGAGCAGTACCTGTTTTTGTTAGGCAGTTAATATTTAAATAGTCCAAGTTACTTTGTAATTAAGTGTTTAATGAAGGGAGATAGCCAGAAATAAACTCATCTTCTCGAATTTCCAAGCATCGCTCTACCGATGTAGTTGAAAAAATCTTGCTGAAAGGAAATCTTCTGAAATTGTCTTTGCCGCAAGTGTAAATATGCTTACATACACATGTTTCAAAGAGAAATAGTGACTATTTATTGTTACATGATTTACACTCTTGGACTAAGATATATAGTCTTGGTCTAAGATATATAGTCAGCACAATGTAATATTGCAACGCATTCACTGTTTTTAAAAACAAAAAAAATCTTATTTTCTTTTTCTGTAAAGACCACACTGTTAAAGGATTTGGTCGAATGTACCAAAAAATATATGGTCGCCTCTGACCAGATATTTTCTGGTTCAGACGCGACGGACCAGAAGTTCGGTGGTCGAACTCGGATGGTTGAAATGACCAGATTTAACATGGTCATAATGACCCAGGCTTGTTAAATGGTTGAAACAACTCAGAAAATATTAGTCACTATTACTAAGACTCATATGGTCAATTTGACCATATATATTCTGGTTCAGATACGCATGGTCAGTCCAACCATGATAGAATGAACCATTTTTTATATGGTCACAGTAACCATAGTTTTGTATGGTTGAAATAACCACAAAAACCTTGGTCATCTCGACTGAATATTGTATGGTATGTTTGACCATTTGGCTTCTGGTTCACATACCATACAATTACGGGTCAAAACCAACCAGCACCAGCATGGTAAAATTAACCATATGTGATATGGTTGCAGAACCATACTTTCCATAGTTGAAACAACCACCGAACTCTGGTCATCCCCATCCAATGTATAGTATGAATCAAATGTTGTTTGAGAGACACATATTCTGTTGTTTAATCGAGAACCCATCAGTCTGAAAGTACATGGACATGTATTAATCATAACATGCTAAATAATGACAGAAGAACATTTCAAGTTCCATAAATGTATTAAGGATTGCGATATACAAATCAATGTTTAAGAGCTACTGAAATATACAAATGCCTCAGATGAATGAACTACCGGAAGTCTGACACAGGTGACATTTCAGTTAACCACTGTAGAAATCAGAATGCTGAATATTGCAGTAACATTCCAGTTCCAGTCCAACACTAACACCATGTTGATCCATACAATCCAACATTTCAGTCAGTAAGATGTACATGTAAGAAAGCATTGCAGCATAACACAAGATTAGGTTGTTACATGTTACATTTCAGTCAGTCCAACACAAGGATAATGTTGGTACAATGCACCATTTCAGTCAGTCCAACACAAAGATAATGCTGGTACATAACATCTCAGTCAGTCCAACACAAAGATAATATTGGAACAATGTAACATTTCAGTCAGCCCAACACAAAGATAAAATGTTGGTACAATGTAACATTTCAGTCAGCCCAACATAAATATATAATGTTGGTACATGTAACCTATCAGCCAGTCGAACACAATGATAATGTTGGTTCAGACAATGTAACAGGTCAGTCCAACACAAAGATAATGTTGGTACAAGGTAACATTTCAGTCAGTCCAACACAAAGATAATGTTGGTACAATGTAACATTTCAGTCAGTTCAACACAAAGATAATGTTGGTAGAAGGTAACATTTCAGTCAGTCCAACACAAAGATAATGTTGGTACAATGTAACATTTCTGTCAGTGCAACACAAAGATAATGTTGGTACAATGTAACATTTCTGTCAGTGCAACACAAAGATAATGTTGGTACAATGTAACGTTTCAGTCAGTCCAACATAATTATAATGTTGCTACAATGTAACCTTTCAACCAGTCAAACACAAAGATATTAAAAGCTGGTACATAACATTTCAGTCAGTCCAACACACAGATAATGTTGGAACAATGTAACATTTCAGTCAGCCCAACATAAATATAATGTTGGTACAATGTACCCTATCAGCCAGTCCAACACAATGATACTGTTGGTTCAGACAATGTAACATATCAGTCCAACACAAAGATACTGTTGGTACAAAGTAACATTTCAGTCAGTCCAACACAAATATAATGTTGGTACAATGTAACATTTCAGTCAGTCCAACACAAATATAATGTTGGTACAACATAACATTTTAGTCAGTCCAACACAAAGATAATGTTGGTACAATGTAACACTTCAGTAGGTTCAACATGGAGATAATGCTGGTGCAATATAACATTTCATCAGTCCAACAAAAAGATACTGTTGGATCAATGCAACATTTCAGTCAGTCCAATGAAAAGATAATGTTGGTACAATGTATTCCATTTGTCAGTTCAACACAAAGATAATATCCACTGCACATTACACCGAACATTAGATGTATGGGTATTAATTGTTAAATTTAGCACACAAGACAGAATACAAACAGGAAAACTGAATTCCAAAATTAGAATTAGTCACTAATAATATCGATGAAAGTAACTTGTATAGATCTGGTTAACAGGTAAAATAGTTGCTGGTACCAGTATGATGAATATTGATTTCAATTACACCACTCAAATGGTTTGCCTTAGATGATAATATCATGTCGCTGTGTGAAATAAATGAATCTGACATTATATCCATTTGTTGTAGTTACGGGTCATCCAGAAACAGCATTTCAATAAACACTGAAGCCGTCCACAACTCAGTTTGCTATATTCCACAGCCACCAAGATTGTGTCATGGACAATCTGTTACACAACATCCGGAGAAACTTGTCCAGACAAATTGGCTCTTTGAAAAAATGAAACAAGTATATGGCAAAATACTTCTTGTTGTGTATTCATTGATTATCTGGAAACAGTTTTACAATTATAACACTGTAACTGTCTGCAACTCAGTTCACTATGATCCACAGTTACCAAGATTGCATACCAGGGAATCAATAAATTTTTAACAACACCAACAGAAAATATTGAGGGCAAATACCTCTTCAAGAATGGTGATTTCATTTATTTGAGTGGCCTAATGAAACAGCAAACAGGAGTAGCATTACTCAATACATGTATGTCCTTCTTTTCATTCAAATGATTATGTGATAAACTTTAACCTAGTTTCTGGTAGAAATCATACCTGGAAAATAATATTCTGTAGTCCTCTTCAAATATGTACATGTTCATTGTGGTCACCCAACACATAAATCATGCTGCACTTGGTCCATGTGAATGTTTTCTGGCTTTGATCACTCTATCACTGGGCTGTGGATATGAAGGTAAATATGATAATTAAATGATGAATGGTGATTTAAAAAAATCAAATCATAATGATATAGACTGATCCATACAATAAATGAATATACAGTGAGCCCTATTTATAATGACAATATTTAGGCTTGAAATGAATAATTATAATAACATGATGTGGCTGGTGAAGATTTTACCAGTACTGTGGGAACAATAGAGTTGAGACAGGTAACTGGTTCATCATTTCCTACTCTTCTGCTCTTTACATAACAACCACTGAATGCACCTCTTCCAAATTAATCTCCTCAGATTTAAACAACAATCCTTTGCTCCTAAAAACAAATTTACCTTTGAGAAACAACACAGTGGTTATAGAGAGGGTTGACATTACATATCACACAGAACATGCTTAGAGTTATCAGTTGAGATAATCTAATGAGTTACCTGATGCACTCCAGCCTGGGAGGACAGTAACGCCATGATAAAAGAAGTAACCTGGTCGAAGCCATACCACTGTCACACCCAGTGGAGGAAATACTGAAAATTAATATTGAACAATATGTAAATAACCATATAGTTTTATGATTTGATCAGTATTTAAATGAGTTACTATAAAATCTTCCTATGGCCTGTGTGCATTGTTTAGAAAAGAGACAAGTTGAGGTGACATCGGATTTAGAATTGAGGACTTTACACAAGATCCTGGATTTGTTCACTGATAATAAAGATAAAAATTATTCCATAGAGACAGCAGAATGTTGCACTTTGTATCAGTGAGAACAAAGCAGTTTGTGAGGTGTAGGTTTATGTGTAGGACACAAATGAAAAAACTTGGCAACCTCATTCAAATTAGCCACTATAATATTTCAAAAATGAAACAAGGCTTCAAATGGCATTTTCAGTGAAATTTATTCTGTAAATGAAAATGGCATGTGATGGCATACTTGCATCTCAAAGTCATATCCAAGTTGCATGAATGTAGGTGCATTGACTGATGAATAAATTAGATTAAATTGTCCGATGCTAGCATACACACATGGCAGGGTCAGAATACCCAGAGCAGAGGTCTGTTTTTTATGTGCACACGCTAGCAGATTAGATTATGTTTCTGTCAATTAAACTTGATTTGTTAAGGACCAACAAAAGAAAGTGTTCAATTCATTGATGGTTTGAGACACCTGTTCAATGTTTCATGAGTCATTTTGTCAAAAAATATTGATTTTGCCTGAAAATCACCCCTATACACAATGTGATTATGAAGATTGCAATGAAAGAAAGCATTTTGCATTTTGGAAACAATTTACACATTTTTCAAACACTTCAACATACCTCTTTGAACTTTAAAGCTGGATATTTCACAAATAAAGTACACCTCATTTAACTTGTGTGAACATCTTGCCCAAATGGTTAACAGTTACACTGGAGTTTATTTACAGGTCAAACACACGCAATTCAATCTGAAAATTCAAAAAAACCAAACAGGAAGTAGGCTTGCAATTTCTTCACTTGGCTGCCATTTTGAAAATTGTGAAAACTACGAAATTTGTTTACAATATTCGCCGAGAATTTCTAGGTGAACTGAGAGGATCAGTGTCGTGACATCAAGTTGCAAATGGAGGACATGACTGAAAGAAACAAAATATGTATTGGAATAGTGTCCTTCGTGCCTAAATATCTTATTTAAAGCGCGTGCAAATTTACCTGTGAACAAGACAGCCCCCGACATCCATGTTGGACATTACCGAATCACTTCCAAGTGACCAACAATACGCGCGAATGGCGACCAGGTATTTCGCTTCAAATGGAGATATTATTCGTGTTTGGATCTCAAACGTTTTGAAATCATTGTTGCTGGCCTTCAATTGGTCTTTGTTTATCATGTAATGTTACGTTTTGAATGTTTGCGTTCGGAACTATTTCCTACAGCGTAGGGAGGTCTGATCGACGTGGTCAGGAGGTCACTTCCGGTTCAGAGCAGATGCAGGTAAATGGGGCCGATTTGCGATTTTGCGAGTTGAAAGTATGCTCTAAGAGGACTAATAAGTCTATTTTTCGTGATCTGTGAACGGTGAGTAGTAGAATTAAGGTAATAGGTGATATTTGAAACTGCCAGGGTTTGTGTGTGTCGATGTTGTCATGCTCTTATGGGTGCCATGTGCGTTGATTGTTATGGTAAGTGAAGCTCCATGTATGGTTGTGGGCGGCAGTTTCCAGAATTGAACCGTTATATTAACCTCTGACGCTGCACGAACATCGTTCTTCATGTGAAAAATGTGCAGTTAGACGTGTTATAGTTCAGCTGTTCCCATTTTGGCAGAGGGTTAATCTCAAGTCATTAATATTCATTAGGCTTTGCAAGTTGTTCATAATTTTCAAAATGGCAGCCAAGTGAAGAAATTGCAAGCCTACTTCCTGTTTGTTTTTTTTGAATTTTCAGATTGAATTGCGTGTGTTTGACCTGTAAATTAACCCCAGTGTAACTGTTAACCATTTAGGCAAGATGTTCACACAAGTTAAATGAGGTGTACTTTATTTGTGAAATATCCAGCTTTAAAGTTCAAAGAGGTATGTTGAAGTGTTTGAAAAATGTGTAAATTGTTTCCAAAATGCAAAATGCTTTCTTTCATTGCAATCTTCATAATCACATTGTGTATAGGGGTGATTTTCAGGCAAAATCAATATTTTTTGACAAAATGACTCATGAAACATTGAACAGGTGTCTCAAACCATCAATGAATTGAACACTTTCTTTTGTTGGTCCTTAACTAGGCATTGCCTCTCGAATCCTGCAATTTGCCCATGACCATGACATGGAATTACGCCATCGCATTCCATTGTCATTTATGGAATAAATTTCACCGAATATGTCATTTGAAGCCATGTTTCATTTTGGAAATATTGCAATGGCTAATTTGAATGATTGGTCGCATAAAGCAAAACAATAAGTTGCTGTGAAAATCATGGAACACTGAAGCCATCTATGCATCATGCTATTGAAAGATCCATGCAGTCCAGGGTATGTGTAGATGTCCACATTTTCCATATATATATAAAAACTGAAGTTGACATAGCCCTATACGCCAATCGAGGTATAGTCCTATCGATCGAGGTATAATACCCCGATCAAGGTATAATACCATGATCAATGTATTTTCCCCAACCTGCACAATATATTTCTGCTGCAAATTGCCGTAAGACTTGTTTCCAGTACTTGTGCCTCACTAAACACATGGTAATGATTATGCAAAAGGAAAATATCTATCAATGCAGCAGTGTTGTTGAAGAGTCTACTGGCACTAAACTTTTTGCAGCACAAATTGTCGATGAAAAGGGATGAAGTTATTTTCAATTGAGATCAAAACAACTTCTCTCGGGAATCGAGGGGTGTATATATTTTTTCCCCTCGGCCCCTTCCCCTTGCTCAGCTTTTAGTGGAGCTGAGGCCCTCAGTGAGTGAGGGGAGCGATTTCTCCCATCGAAAGCAAGGATTGACTTTCGTCCAATTTTCGTCATTTATCATGATAAGTCCTAATTCGAAATTTACCCGGGCGACTGAAACATTACCGTAGTAATCTTTGGATGTTCGAATTATAATATTTACATTTGTCAAGCAATTCTTACTGTTTTCTGTTGGAGAACCGACATTCGTTCTGTTTCCTTTGTGTTCCTGTCTGCCGCGCAATTCCAGAGGGGTCAATATAAAATCGGATTTGAATTTGACCCGAAATTGGCGTGACCTATTGTCGGAAACCTCTGGTCCCTTAATCCTCCCTTCCAATACGTTCATATGTAAAGGCTTCCGAGTTACATAGGTCAGCTGATAAACTGAGCTGACATATATTTACGGAGTCTAGGGCTCTGTGATTTACATGAAACTTGGATTGACTATTAAAATCTCTGTTTCTAAAATACACGTATTATCAATGCATTATTAATGGAAGTATAAGTCAAATTAAACTGAAAAAAGGGACACGCTCCAATCTATCTGTATCTGTCAACACTTTGGTGTATAAAAAATACGATAAAAAAGATATTTATTTAATTCTATTAAAGAACAAATAAAAAAAAAAAAAAAAAAAAAAAAATAGCAACCCATTTATAGGTGTAGGCCTAGTCCAATTTGACAATATAAAGTATGGTTAACATGGTTGAACTGATTACCATAAATATCCTGGTTAGAATAACGACACCATGATGCCCATAATTATGT
>JAVTVY010047796.1:0-24793 GCA_036873755.1 Hanleya hanleyi | reverse complement strand
TAGCCTATCACTATTCAACACGGACTCTTTATTGGAGCGAGAAAGGAAACAAACGGATACAGGGACTAACTCTAAATGGTACCACAGAAACTGATCACGTGTTCAATGGAACCTCCAGTACCGTAGAAGGATTGGCGGTTGATTGGCTCTCCCATAATTTATATTTCACGGATTCCGTTTACAACTGGGTCGTCATGGTCGGACTGAATAGCTCGGATTTTCCCCATAAAGTTGTGACGGATACCAGATTGGACAAACCAATGGGAATAGCCGTGTATCCTCAAAAAGGGTGCGTATTCTTGAAATTATACAGCATTGCATATATACACACACCACTCTTGAGCTGAATGGATGACCGCAATACCAGTCCATGCCCTCATCCATTTCAAAGAACTTTTCCCTTAATTCCGCAACAGATGAAACACACATTCCTTGCCTAATTAGATTGGCTCCATTATAACATCCATTCCTTCACTAATTAGATTCCTCGGCTAATTAGACTGGCTTCATTGTAACGCCCATTCCTTGGCTAATTTGGATTGGCCCCTTTATAACACCCATTCCTTGGTTAATTAGTTTGGCCCATTCTAACATTCATTCCTTGGCTAATTAGATTGGCCCCATTGTAACACCCATCATTGGCTTATAAGATTGACCCCATTGTAACACCCATTCCTTGGCCAATTAGATTGGTCCATTCTTACATCCATTCCTTGGCTAATTAGATTGGCCTCATTATAACACCCATTCCTTGGGTAATTAGATTAGCCCCATTGTAACACCCATCCTTGGATAATTAGATTAGCCCCATTGTAACACCCATACTTGGTTCATTTTATAGGCCCCATTGTAACACCCATTCCTTGGTTAATTAGTTTGACCCCATTGTAACACCCATCCTTGGCTAATTAGGTTGACCCTATTGTAACACCCATTCCTTGGATAATTAGATTGGCCCCATTGTAACACCCATCCTTGGCTAATTAGGTTGACCCTATTGTAACACCCATTCCTTGGATAATTAGATTGGTCCCATTGTAACACCCAATCCTTGGTTAATTAGTTTGACCCCATCGTACCCATCCTTGGCTAATTAGATTGGCCCTATTGTAACACCCATTCTTCGGATAATTAGATTAGCCCCTTTGTAACACCCATCCTTGGCTAATTACATTGACGCAATTGTAATACCCATCCCTTGGTTAATTAGTTTGGCTCATTCTAACAGCAATTCCTTGGCTAATTAGATTGACCTCAATGTAACACCCATTTCTTGGCCAATTAGTTTGGCCCCAATTTAACACCCATTCACGGAATGGGTTAATCAGATTGGCCCTATTATAACACCCATTCCTTGATTAATTAGGCTGGTTCAGTATAACATCCATTCCTTGGTTAATTAGACTGGTTCAGTTTAACACTCATTCCTTGGCTAATTAGATTGGGCCGTTATAACACCCATTCCTTGGCTAATTAGACAGGTGCATTATAACACCCATTCCTTGGCTAATTAGATTGGTTTATTATAACACCCATTTCTTGGCTAATTCGATTGGCCACATTGTAAAACCCATTCCATGGCTAATTAGGTTGGTCCCATTATCGTGATAAGCCTAATTTATAATTATCAGTTACAGGCCCCAGGGTTTTGTCTAAAAAATACGATAACTTTATTTATTAATTCTCTGTATTAAACTTGGATTTAAAATTGATTCTGAATACACCCATAACGCCAGTTAATTGCGCACAGGGCATAACAACCAAGACTCGGGAGCAGAGAAAAGCACTATGTGATCCGGGCTCGCTGCATTGGACGAACTTCTCTGCGTTTTACCCGTTGGCCAAACTGGCCTTGGGGTGTTGTCGTTTTCGTGTACATCCGTCCGTCTCCATTTTCTCGTACCACCATATCACAAAAATGTATTTGCCTAGGAGCACCAAACTTATAGCACACATTCATGTGGTCACAATGCAGAAGCCTAATGAAATCAATGAGACTGAAACATATCCAGGTCAAAAGGTCAAACTATGTCAATCCATCACAAATTGACTGTTATCATCATAACTCCCGTAACGACTATGTCTAGGAGCACCAAAAATTACTTTTAAGCAGAAGCCTGTGATTTACGGAAGAACTTGATGCTAAAGGTCACATACCGTATAGACATGTATCCACATGGAATTTCTCGACTCTCTATACCACAATCCCTCATCAGGACCTCATTGACCGTCTAAGTTCATTAATAGTATCTGTGTTCAAGAAAACTGATCGTAGATATATTAATGTCGGAAGCCATAAAGCATTCTTTAGCTCTACTACATACAAGAGATATCATTCATGGATGTTTCTTTGTTTATAGAGTTGCTTGAATTTCTCATTAAAAATATCTATGTGAAATTTGGCAACACAATATATCAGCAGCATATAGGTATTCCAATGGGTACTAATTGTGCACCCCTGTTGGCTGACCTGTATCTGTTCTCTTATGAATATGACTATATGCAGGCGCTTTCAAAAACCGATCCATTCAAAGCCCCTTCCTTCTCATTCACCAAACGCTATATAGACGATCTTCTCGCTGTGGATAATCGCTATATAAATGACACAGTGAAGGATATATATCCACCTTCACTGGATTTGAAGGAAACTACAGATAACCTACAGGCACATCATATTTAGACCTATATCTCTATAAAAATGAAGCGGGCCTTCTCTCTCGTCGACTGTATGACAAAAGAGATGATTACAATTTCGACATCGTAAACTATCTCTTTCTGGACAGTAATATTCCAGTGGGACCTGCATATGGCGTATACATATCACGCCTAGTAGCATTTGCTAGATCCTGTGTTAAATGTGACGGTTTTAATCAACGTCACAAAACATTGTTGCAGAAACTTATAAAACAGGGCTACACCACCAAGCGCCTCCACTCAAAGTTTCTCAAATTTGGCGATACATATCGCATGCTGATAGCAAAATACGAACGTAGCTTGCAAGATCTATAGCGTTACGTTTCGTAATTTGTGTCTAATTCCGCTTAACCCGGGGCTAGGGGCCGTATGAACCCATGTACTTCAAGATCCTCATGGTGCTCATATGAACAGTGACAATCAAAGCGTGACTGAGATACAAAATTCTTTAGATGACGACTTTACAACGAATATTATGGATTAAGAATACTGATCAGCGATACGGATTTGATATTTTTGGAACATCATGATGTCTCGCCGGCATCATTGAAAACTGTTGACCGCTTCTCTCTTGCAGAAAACAAGCCTATGTTTATGTATACTATGGTTGTCTTTTTGAATTTGGTGCTAATACTGTCATATGGGATTTGGAATAGGTCTTTGGATTATGGACGCGGATATTCTCTAATGGACGACGGCTGAATTATGAATGATGGACCAGACGCTTGTAATTAGCTATCTTTCTGGGTCACTTGGGTAAAACTTGTTCATTCGTCACCGGCTGCTTATCACCATAATATTCCAAGTATGATAAGGCCCATGCTTACTGAACTTACGCTGGACACGTATGTCGTCTTGGTCTTGGCTTCAGCCAAAATTGGTATTGGACTATAATTGTTACATGTGTTATCCCAAGCCTGCGGCTTTTGTTTTGACTTCCGTTGTCGATTTCAGCTTGACATCAAAGCAGTTTCCCCCGCGATGAAATTCAAACCTGTCAAATCTCATACCTCACAGCGGATTGGCCTAATCAACTATCTTAGCGCGTTCACTGATTGGATTGATTAAGAGGAAACCCCTTGCTCTATTTATATCCAGAACTCCTATGGGTAACTAACCAAGCCAGTGTATCCTGAAGACGCTCATGGTTCTCCCAGATTTTTCCTGGACGGCTTTGTGCGTACGAAGGGGTACCAAAACAAAGGAATCATCCACGCGATTGTAACACACATTTATCAGTATTACAAATAACAGACTTACCAACTTGTATATAGCGATTCTTCTTTACTTCTAGATCTCTCATTGTTATTTATTATTTAATTATTTATTTTAATATCTAGCGCTGCAAAAGATCTTAAATTAACGAAGGAATGTACCGTGAAATTTAAATAAAACATTGAGTTGATGGGCCGCGAAATCCGTATGGGAAGCGGCCCTTAAACTACAATTTCAATCAAAAAACAACAAAGCCAGTGTATCGATCCTAACAGATGGATCGATACATTGGCTCGCGAGGATGGTCCGGACTATGATTATACTACATATATTGGAACATTCCGATTATCCTGTTTTCTACATATCCCCTTTGTAGCAAGATAATTTAGTGGAACACGGTAGTCATACAGTTAAAGAGAAAACCGCATTTCTTGATTTGTTATTTCATTTTGGCTTATGTTTCAGTTTGATATTTTCATTCCATATTCTCTTGTACATATGTGTACAATATAAATATCCGAGAGCAAGCTCATTTAAACGGGATACACTGCATACATGTGACAACTTCTGTAACTGGTTCCAGAGAGCTTTGATCGACTTGACAGGAACATATGGTTTCAGTCGAGGTCACAAACAGAATTCCACATCAATTTCCCTCTTTGCGGTGTATCCGTAGCTCACAGGGTGCCCCGGTGTATATTTTTAGATATCAAATCCTGTATTTAAATAAACAGTTTTTTTCCCCATTTGGGCCCAACATATAGGGCCTCAGTGGGAGTCGTTGAAGTCATTTATTGAGTTCTCTGCTTCAAGTGTCAATAGGTGACTAGGTTTTATTGAAACGAATACTAGATAAATGTAAAAGTATTTATCGCAATTTTGCTTTAACCGTGTTTTTTTCTTCTTTTTTTTCTCTTCATTTGCAGCATACTTTGAAGGTTTACTTTCAGTTGAACAAGGGCTGGTATTATCGGGGAAATGGAGGAACATTATGTATTCATCAATGCAGCAGAATTTTTATTACTTAGGGGTATTGTCGTCATCCTGTACGCCCGTCCGCCCTTGACGGTTTTCTCGTTACCACCATATTTCGAGAATGACTTTGCCCAGGAGTCCCATCCTCCCCACAGCGCATGCTCCATTTCGCAGGCTCCATTATCCATCCCTGCCTCCACTAGCGAAAGTTGACCTTTACTACGTTGCTATGGCGTAATGGGGAAAACCGACGTACGCACGGTTCAGTTTGAATCCGGTCGGAAAACTCCTTCAGTTTTGCACATGAGCGAACTACTTTTCATATGCTCTGTCCAGATAAACAGGGAAAATAATCTCCAGATAATTCTTTTTAACGCTAGGTCAACAGAGATATTATGCAGACTTGAAAAGTAATCGAAATATTCGGCAAACATCTATTTTACTATATATGATGTCACTTCCGGCGATGTGCGCGAAGGCCCCGAATCCGGTCCAAAAATGTGACTGGTGGCTGGGGTACTATTAGACCCCCAGCGAGGTGGTTGCAGGAGTCGCCATTACAGCAATATGTAGAGCAGAAGTCTATCGAAAATTAACGAAATTGACCCATATATTTCCAGGTCAATAGGTCAGACTGTGTTAACTTATCACGAAGTGCTCGTTACCACCATATCTGAGGAATGACTATATATAAGAGCAGAAAACTTATTTCACCAGTGCAGGAAGCAGAAGCTTCTCCAAAATCAGTGAGATTGACAATTTTCTGGATAACTGGTTTAAACTTTTCTAGTTGTTACCAATTGTTTATTACCACCTCACTTCAACTATAAATTTACACTAGACACACATCTAGCAATGAACTTACAGCGAAAATTCTTGGGGATATTCTCGATTGACCTAAAAATGATGACCTAATCAAAGTATTTATTAACAATCCTGAGAAACATATCAAGTTGGTACAAAAGTATTATTTTTCCTATGTTATATTTGCTGTAGCCAGCAGGGAGGCTTGTAATGCTTGTTTCTTAACCAAATACCCCCAAGATCGACGGGTTCTCAGTGCTTCGCGCGGTTCAAACATTTCCACTCATCAAAGTTGAGTATTTCACAGAGCATTTTAGAACATTTCCTTGGCACTAATATTCACTAATCAAACTAAGACAGTTCAAATAATATTTTATAACATTTCCTTAGCGGACAAGAATATCCACTAATCAAAGGAGTAGGTATACGCTATTAGATACGAGAAACCTCCCCAGGTGTTACGTTAGTAAAATCAAGAATTAATATTTTTTAATTCTTCACAAAAAGCTGTGTTCCGTACAGACAAAATATCCGAGTTTTATATTGTTAACGCTCAGAGTAAAAAGTGACGTAAAACAGCGTCGTCTAGCGTTTGAAGTTGGGGTTTCGTCCGATTTTGGTTATTTCGTGCACAGCTTAGCATGAATTTTTAAATATAACAAAAGTAGTTCGACACATAGTTTGAATTTAATCGAAGGGTACAAACAGTACATTAACATTTACACTGAATGAGTGCTGGGCTTGTCACTGCACAGGCTCGTCATCGACCCCCCCCCCCCCTTCTCCCTCTAAAAAATCAACCTAATTTTACCAACAACGATAAGGAGTCCCTGTGGGCTGGTGGTACGGTACAGGGGAGGGGAAAGGGCAAGATAACACTATTTTATGGCGATACTAAACAATGTCATATGGTCGGTTATATAACTGATGCCGTATCTATCACTCTGCAGGCGTAACGTGGCACGGTTAATGGACTGCTGTTAACAGATTAACGCCTTGCCATTATGAATTACTACGTACTGGGGTAATACTGCGTGAAAGGAGACAGATTGTACGACAAACCAGAAGACTTCATTAGCCTATTCATTTCTCAGTCTATAAATTTTCTTGGCTATAAACTCCGAATACCCGATGACGATGATGACACGTTTACAAGTCAACTTTTGACCGCAATTTTACGCAACCGACAAGTATAAAAAAAATAAAAAATGGTGTATATATTTGCCGTTCATCTGGCTGTTTTGTGGCGTAAGGCACATACCATACCAAGCTATTGTTGGTTCCATGGTCGAATTGCAGTGTTCCCTCTCTTACAATTCTTGGTTCTTGCTCTTCTGTTTGGCACCAACTGGTTCTTATCCCAGGGTATAACCAAACTGGCTCGATGAGGAACCCAACTGGTTCTTCAAGGATGCAACTGGTTCAGCGAATAACTAGACGAAGAACCAATCAGGTTTTTCGTTTGGTGCGTAGCGACCCGAAAAAAACAAATTTGGTTCCTTGTAGAACCAACCCTCCCGGTATAGTGTAGAGATACACTTTAGAGAAGCGGTGTGAAAGGAATCAATGCCCTTCCCTATGACTATCTTTAGGAAAATATGACTTACCTAAGTTGCAAATGTGGAAAAGATATGTCCTAGCTGGATTATTAGATTGGAACGAGTCATTTTTTTCTTCCAGACATTATTTCCTTTTATACCGGGGCAAATTCAGCATTCTACGTTGGGTCAGATCGACAGGCATAAGATGTCTAACATGATGTATTCTACCATGAAATCATTTTTTTTCAGATATGTTTTCTGGGGTGACTGGGGTGTTGAACCTAAGATTGAAAAATCGGACCTGATAGGAGACAATAGACGAGTCCTCGTGGGCAAAGATTTGATGTATCCTCGTGGTCTAGCCGTGGATTACACAGACAATGTCCTCTATTGGGTGGACAGTGGTCTTGACACGGTGGAATCTGTGGAATTCTCCGGGACAAACCGAAGAAAGATTGCTTCGCAACCGGGGTCTGATTTCTACGGCATAACTCTTTACCAGGTAAATTCGTATTTGTATTAATTTTTTCATGTGCGAAAGGAATCTTTACTATCTTGCAATTACGAGATAGCTAACATGGTTGCCATAATTACGAGATAGCCGACATGTAACAAAAATGACTTCGGAGTGGCACGAACTGACTATATTTGATAATGATTAATTCTTGAAATGGTGTTCCCTCATCAATAATAATACAACTGCATGGTCGGATTCTATTATATAGTACAGGTATATTCCAGAAATCTATTACAGAGGGAGGGTGCATGCATGTACGGCGGATAGTAATAAAAGATGGTTTAGATGTCTCTTGACCTTTGTCCTCGGACCTTTGCGGCGGGTTTGCGGCGGGATCAGAAGTCATGGAGTGCACTTCCGGACACGTGACCGGAAAAGACCTTTGGCCCCGCCGCAGACCCACCGCAAAGGTCAGAGGTCAAAGGTCACGCGACATCTAAATTACCTTTTACTACTACTACTGGGGTATGCCCTTGCAGGTGTGAATGGAAATAATGTCCCATTAAAACCAATGTCTCTATTCTTAGGTTTCTCTGTAGGAAAATATGTCTTACATGTACCTGAGTAACAAATCAGGAAAAAATGTTTAGCGTGGCTTAAAAGATAGGGGCCGGACAGTTTTGCCTTGTATACCAGATTCGTCTGGCTGCCAGGTATTCAAACACACCAATAGCAGTTTTATTCCAACTCCCTGCTGTGCGGACATATCAATGCGGTGGCTTATCAAAAAGATGGTGACACGCTGGTCCAAAGCGCCAAAATTGGCACATCCATCGCTTGGGCCATACAGAACAATATCGCCCTTGCTCTGGGCCGCGTGACGCCTTCTGGCCCCCAAAAGGAAAATATTATCATGGAAAAAATAGTTAGCTTCCCAATAGCTTCATGATTTTCGTTATCCTTGAGAAAATGTCACACTATATCTTTCGTTCCACTGCAACCATAAAATGTAACAAAGTTGAATATGGCCTCTATGATGATATCACAGTGACGACATATTATAAAATAAACCATTTTATTGACGATTTTTCAAATTTTTTATTTGTTCAATTTCTTCGCTTAAACTGCCTTGTAAATTAGTAAATAATCATCTAATGTGAAATAAAATATTATTGGGCACTTATACGTTGCATGCATGTACGGCGGAAATACACTCTAAGAATTTTTTTTCCTGATTTGTTACTCAGGTACATGTAAGACATATTTTCCTATAGAGAAACCTAAGAATAGAGACATTGGTTTTAATGGGACATTATTTCCATTCACACCTGCAAGGGCATGTACGGCGTATTTTCCCTGATTTTCCCTAGCCACGCTAGACAGAGTCTAGAGCAAAGGGCACCCCTTTTGATATTGTTCTATATGGTTGTGCAAAGTTTGATGCTTTGGACCAGCGTGTCACGATCTTCAGTAACACCAATTTTGAAGAAATATGACAAAAACACAACATTCCAGCTACACCACCGTGTCGTCCATTCTGAATTTACCCATGATGCTCTTCTTCGAGACTTAAATGGCCATAATATGATTTGCTAGATAGACACAAAGTGAAGCTCTCAACAGTTCCGAGCATCAGAGAAAAATCCATTGGGAAGAGCGGGGGTGGCGGGCAGGGTTGGAGCTGATTCCACCAATAACAATTGAACACAGGATCCTCCCTGTTCAGTATCATTTTTCTAATGGTGTACCTGCAGAACCCGGCATATAATTGGAGTAGTGCACGGGTGCTGAACCATGCACATGTAAATGTAATGGTCTTATAACCCAGTGAGAATTAGACGTAGTTTCAGACCCCTCCCCCAACCTGCCTCTGAACCTGAAATAGTCGTGTCAATAGCGATGGATAGAAGTACCGGTACACGTGTTATTTTAATGTTAATTTCATGTTCCTGTCCCTCAATAGGCGTTAAATGCACTTTCCGATCTCTTTCCTGTGTCTTTTCACTCTCTCGGATCCCTATAGCTATCCTGGAAATTTTTGACAGCCTTTTGACCGAAAAAAAATATAAAAAAAAAAATAAAAAAAAATAACACCAAACATATTGCGGGAACCCATTTTCACCCTTGGTATTCCAACAGCTATCTTGACCAAGTCCCATGAAAATTCGGCCGAAGCTGTGACCATTCAATAACAATATATAGACCAGTGCTATAACATGATACTTGTATATTGCATGCTCTCGGCTCCCATTGGGCGTTAAATGCCCTTTTGATCTCTTCTTGGTTTTAGAATCCCTTATCCCTTAAAATGGCTTATTTTTGGAATATGATGCACTGTGATGTCATCATGGCCGCCATCTTGGATTTTGTGACATTTTCTGGTAGAGCATGAACCGGTGATACAGTGTGGCAAGTTTCAGATTCCCAGCCTGAAGCATAATGAAAATAACGGAGCTGTTTGGAGGCTAACTATTCTTTCAACAATATTGCTCATCAGATGCCCTTTTGGATGCCAGAGGGCATCACAGAGTCTAGAGCAAAGGGCACCCCTTTTGATATTGTTCTATATGGTTGTGCAAAGTTTGGTGCTTTGGACCAGCGTGTCACGATCTTCCCAAAATATGGCCCTAAGCCACCTCACTAAATTAGCGAAATACACGTCAAAGGAAGCAAAACAATATTTGGGTGAGAAAACATAAACCGTCACATTCCTTCCACTCAGTAAGTCGTTTCCCAGACTCATCGAGTCATTCTGTTGCCAACATACTCAACAAAACAATTTCAAGAGCAAAACCCACAAAAGCGAAAAACAAAAATCTAGTTCTCTCGACATGAGTCGTTCTCTGGACTTAGGCCCACTACAAAATCGAGGATTTTTTTTTTGTTCTCTCGATTTTTTTCCCCTGGAAGATTGATTTCTACTTTATATGGATCCCGTGCTGCTGTGGTGTATGCGAAGTTTGTTTTACCTCCCACTGATGAAGGCACGTAATTGTGGGGAGTTTTCCGTGGAGATCATGATATGGACTTGCATAATTCGATATGATTTTTGCCGGTTCGTTGGGCTCTAGATAAGACTATTTATTTTCTTATTCATCATATAACATATTTGAAATCGTAAAGATCCCCAATCTAACTCAGAAAGACTAAGTCAAAATACGAAAATATTGAATTCTCCCTATATCTGTATGTTACGAAAATATTGAATTCTCCCTATATCTGTATGTTACGTTTTCTTTTAGGACTATTTATTTGTGACGGAACAAGCCGACGGTCACCTGCGAATATACGACAAAGCAAAAGGGACAAATTACGTGAATTATAATCTGGGGGCGATTCCTTATGGAATTATTATGTACGATGAAAACTCACAGGAGGGCACTTCGGGTGAGTGAACATTGCTTATAATTAGTAACCATACAAACGGCAGCCATTAGTCCGCCATATCGCAAACCTCCATAAATTACCAGTGTAAGTTGGATGGTCCCAAACCCTGATGACGTATCTCTCTCAATCACGTGATTAATTGTGTATTCATTCATCTGCATGACACGTGATCACTTATCCAGAAAATCTAACATCGCTTATGTAACACGAAACCAATTAAATTGTCATTGTCAACGCAAAGTACATGTGCCACAAGGCGTCAAGTCCTATATGTAACCCGATACACCAAATTAAAGCTTTCTCTTCTGACTGTGCCAGGGACTGCCATGGGCTGGCAATTAAGTTGATGTCATGTTACATGAGGGAGGTGACAGGTTAATTGAATTGTTTTAAGATCGCCACCAGTCATTTAATTGCCATGGATGTTGGGGGCCTGCATTGCATGAAGGGATAGAAGTAGGATTTTATTGGCATGGATGTAGGGGGCCTACGTCATCAGGTTTCAGGACAATTGCAAGTTCCGTTGATGAAGTTGAGTTTTATAGAAACCACAGAGCATCATGGGATATCTTCCAGTTTTAAATCATTTCATTGGTCGATTCAAATTTTCAAAACGAAATCCATCTTTCCCATTGGCCACTGGAGAAGATTGGAATAACATCCAGCCAATCATATAGCGTTTCTGTAAAGGTTCATTGGATCCAGCTGATGCTTGCTGGAACCAATCAGTAGGTCAAAAGCTGAATAAAATTAATTTCTTTGCTTCAAAGGCACTTTTTTGAAAAAGAAAGAAAGAAAAAAAATCGGGTGGCTTTTTATTCTCTCTCTCTCTCTCTCTCTCTCTCTCTCTCTCTTTCGCACAGACCTGATATATTCATCTTTTCTGGCATGTCGATACAGTAGTTTAATACAATTTGCATGAAACCAAAACTGTTCTTTGAGTAGCTTGAAGATTCAGACTTTAAATAAAAAATATATATTTCCTTCAATTAAAACAATACCCTGACGTTTACATTAATCCGTTGCTCCATTTAGTCGGACTGGCATTTTATTTCATAAAGTGGCGTATTATTTTGATCATTCAGAGGGTTGTGCGGCCATGGGTTGTGATCATATATGTGTAATGGGACCTTTGGTCGGAGCTAAATGCTATTGTGGAGATGGCTTTGCCCTCGGCAAAGACAACAAGACTTGCAAGCGTAAGTAATTGTGTCATATTGTTTTCATTATGACTTTCATATTCTACAAATAGAACTGTCATTTATATAAAATATGCAATATACCTCATTATCATTATTCGAACTGAAATATCAATGCTCCCATGGCTACGGTGACCGTTACCATCGAAGGTGATTTTTCAGGATAAAATGGTTTGTTTATCAGATACAGTTTGTATCTTGTAAAAAAATGTGTTCACACTTACAGGTACGGAAGCCTTCTCTAAACCCGCCCATATCTACACCATAGGGGACGCCGTTTGCCAGTACCCCTTCAACCTTCCCGATATGAGTCTATCGAACGTTACTTTGGACAAACAATGCTTCATCGACCAGGGCAACGGGTTCATGGCGTTAGCTTTTAACGTTTACGAAAACATGCTTTTCGTCAGCGAAAACGGAACGCAGCAAATCTACCGAGCGCACTTCAAAAAAGGAGCGACGAAAGAGGCGATTGTTGGTGGCGTTGGAACAGTTCAGGGTTTGTACCCATTTTGTTTGGTTTGAGATATTAGTTACTATTCCCTGACCTAACGACGAATACCACACAAGTGTTCTTCTGAGTCACACTTGGGATCGTAACGTAGATACATACTGGTCAGCGATTAGGATTTTATGTAAAGAACATCACCATGACATGCTGACATCATTGAAAACTGTTGACCGCTTCTCCCTTGTAAGAAACCATCTTGCGTTTTTATTATTTCTTCATTCACATTTGGAATTGATGAGAACTATCACGAGAAATAGTATTTCCATTATTGACGCGGAAATTCTGTTATTGTCGAAGGCTGAATATTGAAACGTCGGATTTTAGCCTACTATTTATCAATCACTTTAACTTGTCCGGAGGATACCGATCGATTATTATTACTAACTTCGAAACTTACATGGAAGATGCTTAGTACCTTGTAGATGTGCACTGTCAGTCTTTTTTGGCCGTTTCAATGATTTGCTCCAGAGTTACTGCCCTTTATCGTCAACATCGCTATATGTTTGAACGATCCATATCCCCGTTACCACTATTTGACGTATAACCTTGAAACTTACATGGACGATGCTTAGTATCTTGCAGATGTGCACTGTCAGTCGTGTTTTGTTCGTTTAAATGATTTGCTCCAGAGTTACCGCCCTTTATCGTCAACATCGTTATATGTTTGAACGATCCATATCCCCGTTACTACTATTTGACGGATAACCTAGTAACTTGCAGATGTGCGCTGTCACCATTTTCATCAATTTTCACTTTATCGACAAGATTCAAATATGCGGTTTCGTGACTTTGGTTTGATCTGAACTACTTATCTCGTATGAAACTTATCGTGAACGATTTGTACGATTATATATTTTAGATCCCATTTCGATCATTTTAGCTTGGTAACAGATCAATACCAAACATCGACTGGGAATTAAGACAATAAATGATATTTGTTCTTGTCCAAGCGTTGTGATGATAACCTATCTCTTGTGTGATATGTCAAAATGCTAAGCGTAAAAATTGAAAAAATGCCAACGTATAAATCGTATCGTTCATGTGTGATTATAGTAATACATATTCAGAATGTGTCTGAAAGGTCACAAAATTAACAAAAACGTTTTCTCTCGATATTTCCTTCAGTTTAGTCTGGCCATTTTAATTTTGTTTTAGTATGTAAATTAGATGGTTTGTAGATCTAGGAAAAAACGCTCTCCATCTTAGTTGTCGCTTCAACCAGCGACATGTAAAGATGGGGAGAGTTTATAGATCTGCTTTTAATCATATTGTTCTCAACTGCTCGAAAGAAAAGGGGTCACTGTGAAAAGGACCGTCATGGTAATAGTACCGGTCCATTTGCCAGTTCGCCAGTCGTTACGCACCAGCGCACACAGGGCATGTAAAACTTAGAATCATATGAAAAACAACTTGGAAAATTAGCAAAAAGTTGTTGATTATACGAAAACGGATGGAAAGTTATAAAATAAAACTGTCATATACCAAACCAGTCTTGGAATAATTAACACATTTGCGAACTATGTTCGTAAAAACCTAGGTTATACAGGCCCATCGTCGCAAGTACAACAGCTTTCCCCTGAATATTCTCTCACGGTCTAGCCGTTGCATATATTGAGGTTTGTGTCTCTGGATGCCATAAATATCGCGGTGGCCAATCACCATTTTCCGTTTCGGCTGTATGTGGCACGTGAGTAAAAATTTAAAAAAAAATTGGCACGAACATGCAATCGCTCTGTGCGCCTGCGTGTTATCCCATAATCGCATCGTAAATTTGATGGCGTGGTAAGATAGTGGCCTCTTGATTGGTCGTATTGATGATCACGAGGCCCGGAAGGCGAGACGTATATTCATGAATGATTTACCAAATAAAGACTCGGTGCGGTATATCGACCAGATGCATCGTGGATGCATGCCTCTGGAGGAGCGAGAACGTAAATGCTCAGATAAACTCACTTGTTCAGTCTGCACCGCAATCTAGATAAACCAAGATGGTAAATCAGGGGAATACCATCAAGACGTGACGCTATGAAAAATTCGTACAAAATGTTCGACGATATTCTACGAGATCCCATAATAAGCCAATCAGGACAAGTTCTGCCTTTTCACTTTGACAACGATTGACGTTTAGTTCACGGATATTAACACCTTCGTACGGCACGACCTTTTAATATTTTCTACCGCCTAACAAAGACAGACTTTTCGGCGGGAGGAAACCCTTTGATGTTTTGGAAACTGTCTGAAAATGATACCAAATTTGGATACTGTTTCCCGATAATGTTTACTATATTGGACCACGTACTACCGTATGTAATTACTATACGTATATATTACGTAATATGGGCGTAATTTTGAAATTGTTTCACCAAGCTAGCCACCTGAGTAGTATACATAACGCAAATTGATGAGATAGCGCCTCACTGCGCATGCGCAGAACCTGGTGTGACGTCATAAGTGTGTAAAATGGGGCGGTGTGCGCATGCGTGATGTGTGGGAGGTGGGTACAAGATGGCCGCCATGTGGGAGGTGGGTACAAGATGGCCGCCGTGTGGGAGGTGGGTACAAGATGGCCGCCATGTGGGATTGGCCGCCATGTGGGAGGTGGGTACAAGATGGCCGCCATGTGGGAGGTGGGTACAATGGCCGCGAGTGTGAGTGAGTGCAAGATGTGGGAGGTGGGTACAAGATGGCCGCGAGTGTCATGATGTGGGAGGTGGGTACAAGATGGCCGCGAGTGTGAGTGAGATGTGGGAGGTGGGTACAAGATGGCCGCCAATGTTCACAAATCATGATAATCAAGATATCTATCGCTCTATATATAGATGTGTGGGAGGTGGGTACAAGATGGCCGCGAGTGTGAGTGAGTGCAAGATGTGGGAGGTGGGTACAAGATGGCCGCGAGTGTCATGATGTGGGAGGTGGGTACAAGATGGCCGCGAGTGTGAGTGAGATGTGGGAGGTGGGTACAAGATGGCCGCCAATGTTCACAAATCATGATAATCAAGATATCTATCGCTCTATATATAGATGTGTGGGAGGTGGGTACAAGATGGCCGCGAGTGTGAGTGAGATGTGGGAGGTGGGTACAAGATGGCCGCCAATGTTCACAAATCATGATAATCAAGATATCTATCGCTCTAAGGGTACAAGATGGCCGCCATGTGGGAGGTGGGTACAAGATGGCCGCCATGTGGGAGGTGGGTACAAGATGGCCGCCATGTGGGATTGGCCGCCATGTGGGAGGTGGGTACAAGATGGCCGCGAGTGTGAGTGAGTGCAAGATGTGGGAGGTGGGTACAAGATGGCCGCGAGTGTCATGATGTGGGAGGTGGGTACAAGATGGCCGCGAGTGTGAGTGAGATGTGGGAGGTGGGTACAAGATGGCCGCCAGCTGAGATGTGGGAGGTGGGTACAAGATGGCCGCGAGTGTCATGTGTGGGAGGTGGGTACAAGATGGCCGCCATGTGGGAGGTGGGTACAAGATGGCCGCCATGTGGGAGGTGGGTACAAGATGGCCGCCATGTGGGAGGTGGGTACAAGATGGCCGCCATGTGGGAGGTGGGTACAAGATGGCCGCCAGTAGTAAAATGTATAAAAGGAGTCGATTTTTAGGGAAAGGGTGTATTCAATCTGACTTACCTGACCTGACTTGATCAGCCAGCCAGCCCGCCAACCAGTCCTCCTGCCTGCCTAGCCGCTTGTAATAAGACGAAAAGCATGAGACGTGGAGAAGATTTTCCCTTTGACCCAGCAGTACCTCCGATATCGGCATTCTGCGCATGCGCGGTGGCCCAAGTGTATGAAAATAGCCGTGTTGGGATGTAGGGGAGCCCCTAATGGACCAATGGGGTCGAGTGAGGTATCTAAGTGAAGCATTCGTGAAGGGGCATCTGATGGGTTGGGTGTGCGGTAGGAATATCATTCTGCGCATGCGCAGATGCAATACGGAGGTCTCGTCCAATCAGAAGCGAGTATTTCAAATCCGTCCCAGAGCTCTCGTCCAATCAGAAGCGAGTATTTTGACCCGGTGCATTATGGGACATATCCAAGATGGCGGCACGTATGTTCAAGATGGCGGCACATCCGGTGTCGAAAACTGGCCATTTTGTCGGATGTGGTCACTTAGTGTCGAAAACTGGACCCTGTATGACGTCACTTCCGGGTTTTTCACTGAAATTACCTCCAAACATAGAAGAGTTCCTAATGTTTCCCCTTACACATCCGTATGTTCAACCTCCGGCACCTTTTCCCGCCCCGCCCCAGCGCCCCGCAGCGCGAGCGCGCGCGCGAGTTCTCCGGAAGTGCGCGTCATCCCCGGTAGTGCGCGCGCGCGCGCGCGGACGCGGGTCAAAAGGTCAAAGGGTCACCTCCAGGTCAGACGGTCCAATGTCCAATGGGACAATGTTGCGGCATCGCTATAGTCAGAGCTTGAGCACAATAAAAAATTCTAGATTCTAGGGGGGTTCTAGATGAACCTGGGAAAGATGGGCAGTTCCATGTGGACCAATCAGCGGTCGAGAAAAAAGAGCCAATCAGCGGTCGAGAAATAGAACCAATCAGCGGCCGAACAATCAGCCCATCGAATTGGGGTATTCACCGTGTGCTTTCGCTGACGTCCGCGCCTACATCAGGGTTCTTGTACATCCGGGTAATGTTTTCTGCACATGGATGGGTTAGCTTTGGCTCCATTCTAGGTCACTGATTGGCTAATACGGTGTTCAAAGCCACTTTCATGCATTATGCTCATAGAACTTATAGTCATAATCTATACGTGTTGGACGAGTCTCTTCACTCACCGTATACACGTACCTCAATGAAATGCCCGCTCCAAACCTAGACCAAAGACACGTACTTGGTCTGTAGGCTGATTTTATTGGTTCTCTATTTTTTACTATAGTGCTCTTGCCTTCTAAACTTGATGGGTTACATTTTGACCCCATCCTACACCACTGATTTCAGTTTGACTGAATCTCCACATTGGGCATTGATGCATTAGGAATAAAACACACAAGACAGGGTTTTTTGGTGAGATCTCATTTTTTTTTTTTTATTCAGTGAACAACAACAACGTGAGAACAACCACGTGAAAACTCAAGCCCAGAACAAGGGGCTTGTCATTAACTGAAGCCCAGAACAAGGGGCTTGTACATTGAAGCCCAGAACAAGGGGCTTGTACATTGAAGCCCAGAACAAGGGGCTTGTCATTAACTTAAGCCCAGAACGGGGCTTGTACATTGAAATGATGGGCGGCCCAGTCATAGACGAGTACATCGCGGTCCTCGGCCTGGGAGTACTCGTCAAACATCTGTACGATAGTAGATAAGGGTCTTCCCCGGCATCGATGGTACAGGTAAAACAAGCAATATTGTCCGCACACGCCACTGGTCAGGCTTTGCAACGTTTGACTGTTCCAACACCACGTCTCTGTGCCTTGATCCATGAAGTCTGTTAAATCGGGATGGAGGGGTGGCAGACCGTACGGGTCAAAGTATTCCCCCTGCTCTTCTGTCAAGTACACGGCCACCCAGTGTTCACCGGGTCGATCCATCGGGTCCGTGTTGAGAACGTAAGCAGCCGGATACATACGGTCTAATGGAAACACATCTCGGGCGAACACCCCTTGAAAGACCCTACGTGTCTCTGGGTCATTCTCCAGCACGGTGGTTATCTGGTCTGTATCCATGTTAGGTGGAGAAGTCACACAGGACGTTGCGCGCCTTGTCCACTTGAATGATGTTGTCAAACTCGGCGTAGCAGATCACATTGACGGTGGTCGCCAGGGCTCGTGCAAAGTGGATTTCCAACCGTAAATTGCCTTGCTTGGTCAGGGCCAGCTGATGGTCGTTCTCTAAGGTGGGGGTCAGATCGAAACAGAACAACGTGTATCCGTTCGCGTAGTCCTCCCGACTGATCATATTCCCTTCGTCCTGGTTGATTTGACCGGTGGCTGTAAACAGGCTCTGATAGGCTCGAATGAAATTCCTCCGCCCAAAGTTCGGGGTTAAGGCCGTGGCTGGCACCTGTTGTCCATCCACATGCAGGGCCACAAAATTGATGCCGAAATGTTTAAAGTCAAACGGATTCTCTGGGTAGGCTCCGCTGAAACTGGTATTTTCCACACAGGCCAGGATCAATCGCTTGGGTAGTTCCCCCAGGAACAGGTTTTCTTTGTTGGCGCCCATATTTCCAGCAGGCACAGAGAACACTTTGGTTTGTACACGTCGGATAGGGTACTGGGCTGGTTTTGTTTCCAAGGCTTTCATGTGTCCCAATTGAACGGCTGGATTCGGTTTCACTTTTCGGACATACAGGACTGCGTCTTGGATGACAATCTTATAGTCCGCTACATGCCCCTCTACGTTAGTGGCCATCAAGGCGAAGGTGGGAGGCGCCCGTATCAGTCGGATTTTGATGGGGGTCTTGTTCAAGAGGTACCGGTCTTGCATGAACATGTCTGCATGCAGTCGACCCATCATATCCACCGAGGCACTGTTCGCAGTGAAAGCCTTCCGTTTGTTATATCCCCCATTGTCCGCCGTGTCCATGTGCTCGGCCGTGTCCTTGTAGAATAAAGCGGTTGTCAGCTGAGATTTTTTAGCCTCTCGGCCATACGACAACAGTGTCTCGATGTAGGCTCGATAGGGGTACGTGTTGGTGGAGTCACTGATGAGTTTGTCGCTGAGAAAAATATCCACCTGCTGAAACATCGAGTGCAGCCAGAGATTCGTCGGGCCCACCGTTGCTTGGTCAACGAGTCTCGTGCCAGCTCCATTGACCACCTTGGCTTTCACATACAAGTAGGTATGGGCTAAATCCACATAGGCCGTATCCGCATTACTGATGGTGAACTCGATGGGCCCGGTTTCGTTGATGCTGGAGAGCGGGAGATGCTCCACCCATAATCCTTGTTCGACACTGGTTTGTGTGGGCGGCACGGTCCACAAATCAAATTCACTGTTGGTGGAGGGGCAGGACTCGGCGTGGATTAAGGCCATGTTTTAAGAAAAGATATCCCGGGTCTTCTTGGATGTGCGTCGTCGCTGGGTCGGTCGTCGACTGGTGCGTGATCTCGGTGGGGCAGCTCTTTTATTCCCTACGGTGCGTTGTGCTTTGGCCACCAAGACGCCTCCCGCTTCTTTGGCCCGTCGTTTCAAGGCTTGTCGGGGTGCCGTACCCCCCAAGACATCACCGGCCACTTGCAGTCCACTGCGTACCGCTTGTTTGCCGATTGCTTTCACCCCACGCGTCACCAAGGGCAGGAACGTTTTCACAATGCTGCCGAGTATGTTCCCCAGTCCATGTCCTCGTTGCATGCGTGCACCGCTAAAGACCGGAAAGCCACCCCCGGCCTGTTGGGCATAATAGTCGGCATAGCTGCGTGCATCGCACTCGTAAGGTACTTTCATTATGCAAAGTGGGGAGCACGTGCTTGTCGAAAATGAAGTGTCAGCACCACTTTTCCTCGTTCGAATGCCACCGCTCGTCCCGTGTCATCTCTTATATCCACCGTGATCGTGTTGATATCGGTATGTCGTACGGGCAGGTACATGATATGGTTGAAACTGTGGGTGACTTGATCGCCATACGTCTTTTTAATGGGGACCACCCGTAACAGAGGTGTGTTGATATCGCCCACGATGTGGTTGTCCACCACGTCCGAGTAGACGTAGAGTCCGTACATACCCGACTTCATATCCATCGGCATCTCGCCATGGTGTTGGGTGGGACCAGCGAACGTCTGTAGATCGAAACCCAGCATTTGCTGTAGTGTAGGACTGAGTTTCACATTCACGGTATCGGTGAGGGTAAGCTGTGCCTTGTCGTTGTGTACGTTGACATCGAAGAACACGTTTCTCTTGAAGCGCAAGGCTATCAGGCGTGCTGCACTATCCGTCACCCCCCGTAGCGCCTTATCATGCATCAGTCTTGACAGCCCACCCATGAACTCTTTGGGGGTATCGTATTGGCCTTCGGACAGGGTGAGTCGGGTGTTTTTGCCTTCGTAGGTCACCTCGTACCACACTTCATTGGCTCGCACGTTGTACCACGAGTAAGGGTATTGGACATCCACGAGGGCACATTCCCAGCGTCCAGGTAAATGTAACGGTTGCGGTAACTGGGTGACGTACTTGGCCACGGTGTTGTCAGGAAACACATCCAGCGAACTGTTACTGGGTAGGGTCAGGTAAAACATGGCGACTGAGCTGTCCTGCTGCTGCTGTTGGTTTTAATAGGTCTTCCACGCCTTGGGCGGTTGTGTGCGGCGTCGTGTTCGTCGCGGTGACTTGCTACGTGTCACGGCTCTGGAGATGTGGGGTGTCTTGATCAAGGGTGTTTTTTTATAGGCGCGAAAAGAAAGTGCCCGTTGTGGTGGTGTTTTGGGGGGTGACTCCGGTTCCCATTCGGACTTCCCAAGAAGGTAGTGGGCCACTCGGTGATTGCTGGGTTTGCTGCATAAAGGCCCAGCGGTGGGGGTTCCCCACCAATTCCTGTGGTACATGCATGTCTTTCAAGCCTTGAGCGAAGACCTCCCATCCTCGAGGATCGGTGTGCGATCTGCGTTGACGCATCAGATCATTCACTAAATCCGTCATGTGGGTGCCGGGGACCACCTGATTCTGTACCAGGAGTTCGCCTTTATCATTCCAAGTCATGTTAGGATTCTGTTTCATCCGTTGTAATACCAGGCCAGCTTGTTTCTTGAACGAGGCAGGTACACTCTTCAGCACTTCGTCTTCCACCCACTGTGGGGCTGTGGGGGCTACCTCACCCGGCTGTTGGAGCGGTGCTGAGGTCAGCGGTCTGTCACGTGGTGGTGGTGGTGGTGGTGGTGGTGGTGCTGTTGCTGGGGTAGACAGGGTTTTGTATTGGTCCATGAACGTCATGTACCGTTGAAGCGTCTCATTGTACCGTTGTACTTTCTCACTGTCGCTTAACCCCGGTCTCTGTAAGATCTGTTGCATCTCTCCATCGAGGCTGTTTATGGTCTTCACCGTAGGTGGGACAGGGTAGGGTGATTGGAGGTTTTGCAGGAACCGTGGTTCGACGAGGACCATTTTTTCGTGTGGTTCATTGTCGGCCGAAGAGTCCACCCAATACTGGACCCAACACGGAAGCGGCCAACGGTGCTAAGATGGCCCCGAGAAAGCCGCCTTTCTGTAACACCTTTTTCTTTTGTGTTTGAGGGACCCGCTTGTGGACTAGGGTTCGGAGACCTGTCTTATGCTTGGCCAACTTGGTCTTCTGAGCCGGAGTCAGTGGTACGTTGCCTTTTAACAGGTTGTACCCGATCTCGCACAGACAGCGTACAAGGTCAGGGTCCGCACCGCGTACAATGGTTCGGACTAACTCGGGTGGGGCCGTCTTCAATACACGGAGCGTGGGAGCGTGCTTCCGTACTCGCGCAGACATCCTGTACAACTAATGCTAGAACCCACAACTCTGCCCTTTTTATCCACCTCACAGACAAAGTCAACCCTGCTGTGGTATTCATTCTTTTTATTATTCCCCATCATCAAACACACAAACCCCAGCTGGGGGCGCCACTGTGGGTGTGTTTACATTATTTTTGCATGTACACGTGGTGGGTCTCTCCGGGAAAGATGCCGGTCCGTAGTCGAAGGTGGTCGGGGGTGGCTTGCTTGAGGTCGAAGAGCATATACCCGTGCTGAGGGGTTGTGGCATCTTTGAAGGCTTCCAACGCAAACGGTGTGCGGCCGGGATACATCTGTCTCGCCAGGTGCAGCAGTTGAGTGGTATCTCTCGGGTTTTTGAAGACCACCAGGTAGTGGGCATTTAAGCTGATATTCCGATGTTCTTTGTTTTTACTGAACAGATTCTGCACAATGTAGATGATGCTGAGCCGTCGATGATGGCTGCCTTTGGTAAAGAGTTGGGTGACCCGTGCATCCGTCTCCGCCATGAGATCATCCACAACCACCAAGGTGTCGGGTTCCAAATCGGCCAGGTTGGGTAGGCCTTCCACGAACGTGATGTGGGGCATTGCTGCATACGCTTCCTGCCATTCTCCGTAACACCACACGACTCGGGCAATGGGTGGAGTGATCATGCTGTCGGCGTGTTGAAGGAGCTTCCTGACGAAGTGCGTTTTGCCGGAGCCCGTCGGTCCTGCGATGACGCAGGTGAAGGGATGTTGCCACCGAGGGTCCATGGTTTGAGGTCTATCCGTTGTCGTGGTAACCCGCTCTTGTAAATTTCGTACGAGTGAACTGGAGTGGTGGTGGGTACAACGTCGGTCGTCGTTGTCTGTTCACGTTCAGAGATGGTGCTGGGGGTGGGTACAACGTGGGTGGTCGTCGTCGTTGTCGGTTCACTGTGAGGGATGAAATCCGGTGGGTCTTGAGACGTAGTAGGTGTACTTGGTGTAAGTGTAGAGCTCGACGTGGCTTGTACGCGGGGTGTGGTGGTGGTGGTGACTGGGCTCGATACGACTGGTGCTCTCTGTAGACCCGTTTCACTGATGGCTGGTGTTCTCAGTTGGTTAAGTAACGTACTGACATAGGCTACGTCGTAAAACACACCTCCGTACAACACACTCAGCAGGGTTAGCAATAGCACCCCAAAGCCCACTTGCGCTTTGCGCGTTTTGCGAGACGCTGTCTTCGGAGGCAGCTGCTGTTGGTCCATAGCACTGGGGTCGGACGTGGAATGAAGGAGGACGGCAGTGGTGTCTGGCTTTATAGTCGTTTCACCTGGTTGGCCGCGACCCAGGAATTGAAGGAACTGGGCCAGCCTTGCCATTTTACGAAATGAAACAGTTTGCCACGTCGACGTTCCGTTTTCAAAATCTGCTCCACCGTGTAGTAGTCTTGCTGTGTTTTTACAACAGGCTGTAATTCCGTGTCGTAAAACGTCCCCAGCAACGTTTCGCCTTGGAGATCTTCCAGTTCATAGACTCGCCGCTGTCGGGGTAGGCGCCGTTTAATCAGGAAGTGCTCATCGCTCCAGTTGGGCAAGTAACTTTCTCGAACTTGCCCTTGACTTTACTGATCCGTACAGGGTCGCCGACCTTGTACACCGCCTTCGTCGTTCGCTGCGATGGCCTGGGGTACAAGACACGCCGGACTTGGGCTTCATTGCGTTGGGTCACGGTAATGGGGGCTCTCTCTATACTTCGATGATAGGCTCGATTGTAACCCCTCACCAGTTTCGGGAGAACATCGATGTACCGCCTTGTATTCTTATAGGTGAAATATTTATACATGCGGCCTTTGAATGTCCTGTTGAACCTCTCCACCACGGAAGCCTTGGTCTCGTTGTACGTATGGAAGAAAAACACCTTCTGTTTCTTGAGAAAGGCTTGGAACGGTCTGTTGAGGAATTCCGTGCCTTCGTCGGTTTGCAAATACAAAGGTTTGCGCCCGGTCTTGAAGATGTCTTTGAACGCCGCTATGAGATTTGCCCCCGTTTTCGTCCGGATGGGTACCACCCACGCATACTTGGATAGGATATCGATGCACGTCAAGATATACCGATTCTCATCGTTGTGTTTGGCAAAGGCGCTCATATCCACCAAATCCGCTTGCCACTGGGCATCTATTCCTCCCACGATGACCCGGTTCCGTAGAAAATGGCGACGGACAGATCGATGTAAGGTATAGGTGTCTTGTCTTCTTAACCAATCTCGGACTTGGGCACGTTGTACCCCCTGGGGTTTGGCCGCTCGATAGAGAGCCGACAATGCACTATAGGCTGCCGGACTGTCGGGACTGTAGTATAAGTTATCCAACACCTTCTCCCCGCGCTTCATGGTGACAAAATGATGATGGACCCTGGCTCTATCGTTTATTTATAACGGGTATATCTTGGGCCTGAGTTTCTTTCTGATTTTCTTCGTGGACTTCCACAGTGGCCATGGTCAATGACCAGTCCAACTCGTCTGATGACCGCTTGATAAGCACTTCATCCACATCCACCACGGCATCTTCCAATGCAGACCATAGATCAGGGTGAAGGGTAAAATGCACTGTACCTCCATCTAGCTGAGCCAATT
>JAVTVY010047795.1:0-22452 GCA_036873755.1 Hanleya hanleyi | reverse complement strand
TCACTACCATCCATACCATCACTACCATCCATACCATCACTACCATTCCTACCATCACTACCATCCATACCATCACTACCATCCATACCATCACTACCATCCATACCATCACTACCATCCATACCATCACTACTATCCATACCATCACTACCATCCATACCATCACTACCATTCATACCATCACTACCATCCATACCATCACTACCATCAATACCATCCATACCATCACTACCATCCATACCATCACTACCATCCATACCATCACTAACATCCATACCATGATGGTGATGGTAGTAATCCCACTTGGGACTGGACTATCCAGCAGTAATCCCACAGAGGACTATCCATCAGTAATAACATGGGACTGGTCCACCCAGCAGTAATCTCACACTGAAATGCCGTACCAGTAATCCGACTGCACTGACCTATCCATCCTACATGGGATTAACTTTTGCCAGTAATCCCACATGGGACTGATGTTATTGTCTGTACCAGATAATCTATTCCAGACATTATTGTCTGTACCGCATCACTTATTCCAGACCTTATTGTTTGTTCTACATGTATGCTTTCAATACTGCTGCACCTTTGGCGGATGACCCCGCAAGGCGAGATGTTGGGGTTCTCAGAACGCTTGTTGTTTATTTCTCTCCACTTGATATACATATATTTGTATCCGGCAGATCACCACTGCTCAACATGTCTGATTGGCCTAGCATTACACTGTGGCTACATGTTTCCCTTGTAGGTGTTTGAAACCCTCCACCTGACAGCATACGATCTCAATGTAGATATGTTGGATGTACATGCAGTAAGTAGAGATTATGGGATCGAACAAAAAGCTCTCTATAGCACCACCCTTAAGCATGTAGTCACTAACATTGTCGTCTTTCTTATATTCCGTTTCAGTGATATTCATCTCTGCAGTTCTCATGTGTTTTTTTCGGGGTTTATATTTCAGTAACATTTTTTTTGTTTTTTTTTTGCATGTATTACTGCATGATATATCTCGTTTCATGTTTTATTGGTCCAGCATCCTCGCCTATGCGGAACAGAAATCATGGGTGGATACAACCATTTCCCTGTTGAAGTTCCCTCAACTCCCAATTGGATCATTCTGTTTCAGTATTGTTTCCTGTCTCAGAGGTGGTGGTGCCCAAGTTATAGTTCTTACTAACCCTTCTCTATATCGAAACATCAAAATTCATACGTCGTTCGCTCTTAAATATGGAATATATGTTGCAGAATATTATCATTTTTATGGCGAAAAAATAGAACTAGAAATTCATCTTTTGTTGTTCTCCAAGGTGCTTTACTGTAACCAACTGGTTTTCAATAGAGTAAGTTGCACACAGTCTATATTCCATGTCAGAGTGGTAATGTGTATGAAGATTGATATGAACAGGTATGTACTACCCTCCTCCAGGATGAGACGGCTCAACCTCGTATCTATTTTCATATTGCATACCTTCAATGTCGTCTTATTCTGAATTGGCTGACATGTTCCAGGTGTTTTCTTCGCTCAACCTCCAGCCATATGAGATGAGTGTTGACAAATTGGATGTTCATGCTGTGAGTAAGCCCAGCTCCAGGCCCCCAAACCTACACTCCTAACTTCCCCGCCAGTGAAAACATAACAGCTGTATGGTACCATAGTGGTCACTACATCTTCACCGAAGGGTACAATAGCAGTGACTACGTCTTCAGCATAACGGTACCCTAGCAGTACCGATGGACCGTCGGTGGTTGTGTGTCTCCTCCGGTTCCGCTATGCTACCTTTATGTTGAAGACGTAGTGTTGGCACCGCTATGGTACCATGTACACAACGTTTTCACCAGCAGGAAATTTATGTATGTATACGCCTCCATACTGACATCTGCACGTCACCAGGCCAGCTAGCATGAACAGTATTGATAAAGGCCTGACAAATACCCCTCTCACTGAAAACCATCATTCTCCTAGTTTTTGTTCAAAAAGTTTCATATGTGGGCTGGGATCAGATTTTCTTCAACATTTATATAATACGCGTAGCCATTTTGTAAATGAAGAATACAATTTTGTACTCGCCTTGGAATTTTGGAAATGTTTGTTTATTCAACCCTCCCCTCCCTTTTGATTTCTTAGAATTTATTTTCAATTTTTAATTCTACTGTGTAATAGAAATCTTTGAACTATATAGCTGTATTATCACACAGTATATATATCACAGATATTACTAATAGATGTTTAGTTTGAGTGGTATATGACTGTCTAGCTGCATGTCTTCTCTAATATCCTACTACAATACATTGCTTCTTTTAATTTGAGCTAATGTTCTCTTGTATAGAGCTCTGTTTTATAATTTATCTGATATTTGTGCTATTTACTCATTAGATTTCTGATATATAATGAATGATTCGTTATCAGTAATAGCGATCTATTTTGAATAAAGCCTATCTACAAATTCTGTGAAATTGAAAAAAAAATGAAATCTGAATATAATATCGAATTAACATTTGTATTTCCTGTCTACATGTCTTGTGTGAATAATTGTTGTTGATATTTCTCTGACAGGATCGGAACACATTTCATAGGTTCGACAAGTTCAACGCCAAATACAACCCAATCGGTGAAAGTCGACTTCGAGAAATCTTCATTAAAACTGACAATTACATCGACGGAAGATACTTTGCACATGTTATAAAGGTATGACTTAAACAGCAGTGTAAGTGGGATCATCTTGTAACTTTACATCGGGTTCAAGATGTGATGTGAAGTATAAAATGGAAATTATGAACCGCTGATCATTCAGTTGTGTGGAGACTTTGTAGTATTGCTACAGCTCACTGTGTTAAGTTCTTAATGGGTGCTTGAAAAACTGGAAAGCTCTTGAATTCATATTAGCAATTTCCAGGCCCTTGAAACTACTTGAAGTTATAGATTTTTTCTGTCAGTTCTGGAATGTCCCTTGAATCTTAGCCTTAATAAAAAAAATCCCTTATTATGTTGTTGGTTACATGACTGTATGCCGTTTATGAGCATTCAAGTATTGGGAATGTATGAATCTCTGTGTATGTAATGCTTGAAAGATGATTGAAAGTCCTGGAAAAAGTTGATTTAGGTCATTGGAAGTCATGAAAAAAAAGTTGATTTAGGTCCTTGGAAGTCATGGAAAACAAGCTGATTAAGGTCCTTGAAAGTCCTGGAAAACAAGCTGATTTAGGTCCTTGAAAGTCATGGAAAAGGTTAATTTAGGTCCTTGAAAGTCCTGGAAAAAGTTAATTTAGGTCCTTGAAAGTCCTGGAAAACAAGTTGATTTGGGTCCTTGAAAGTCCTGGAAAACAAGTTGATTTAAGTCCTTGAAAGTCCTGGGAAACAAGTTGATTTAGGTCCTTGAAATTTTTTTTTCAAGAAGGGTAGGAATCCTGATGAAAATCAGTACATATCGGAAAGTTTGTTGAGAATATGTCCTGGTATAAGTTAAGGCTAATTTCTGTTCTAAATGTCTCTGCCTTCAACAGGAAGTGATGAACGATCTGGAGGAGTTCAAGTACCAGAATGCTGAGTATCGTCTGTCCATATATGGGCGCAAACGTGACGAGTGGGACAAGCTGGCTAAGTGGGGGGTGGAGCACAACGTGTACTCGGACAACGTGCGTTGGCTCATCCAGGTCCCCCGAATATAGTGAGTGCATGATAGAGAGAGAATAGTATATACTCTCCCTCATGATACCTTTTATACCTCTCCCTCTCTCCCTGTTATACATATGGGACTCGGCAGAACCTGGTTATGCTAAACCTACTGAAACTTACTTTATAACCTACTTTGTTATATTAGTGGACACGTGTATCCTTCAATGTTGTATAGGTCCTCCAATTTGTGTTTTGATATCTATATGCTCCATATTCGTAGCCTATAGGAATAATAATGAGAATCATTGAGAGAGGGTTTATAATTTATATTATATATGTAAATCAGTTGTAATGTAGAGCTTCACCTGCATGTCCGAGTGGTGAGCTCCCAATATCCCAGTCTACCACTAATCTCGCACCCCCATTGATCACATTCACTTGCAGAGGTGAAACCATCAATGTGATAGAATATCAGATGTACACCATTATCCTTAACCTAACTCACAAGTGGATTAATTATGTTCATTACTGAACCTTTTTAAGTGTTATTTCTAAATATGTGAAGGCGGCTTTATTTATTTATTTTTTTTGTATGTTATCTCATCCGGAATGATCATTGTTGATAACTGCATTGTTCATTCCTTACAGTGATGTGTTCAAGGCCAATAAACTGGTAAAGAACTTCCATCAGATGTTAGAGAATATCTTCCTTCCTCTGTTTGAGGTGACCAACGACCCGGCCTCTCACCCAGACCTTCATCACTTCCTTAAATATGTAAGTAGTCTGTTCCAGCATTGACCAGGGAGTGGGGAGAAGGAGTGGGGGGGGGTGGTTGGTTTAATGTCATGCTGAAGGTTATTGCACTCGATGGTGGAGGATGCCAAAGTACCTGGAGAGAACCACCGCCTGTCAGCAAGTAACTAACGAACCTTTACACATGCACCAGTGTGGCTCGAACCTGGTTCAGCAGTGTGAGGCTAGTGATCACCAGCGAAGCCCCTTAGACCACTCATCCACCAAGCCCCCCCCTTACCCAGGGAGTATGGCCTGTACTTGACAAATTACAGGAAGGCCTCAGATCACACATTTCTGCTTATACATGTAGTTCACATGATTTAAATGTTACATATGTCTGGTGGATCAAATTTATTGTCTACACTGCAGTAATTTATGTTTTCCATCTTAAATCTGTGGTATATGAGGTTAAATTTCTTCCTGTAATTTTTGACCCAGATGTCACATCCATCCGAAGCTGCAATTACAATATGGTCAACATATTCACTCCAGTGACACTGTCAAATCCTTACATAAATTTGGGCTGTACTTAAGGGAGTAGAGGACGTTCATTTCCCTGATCTTATGGGGCTACAACATGGTCATTTGTCAAATTTTTCAAAACAAGCTGAATTTCCTAACAAAAGTTCCCAGAATGGAATAAAAATCAACAAAAGACACAATACAACCATTTATGCATTTTACTGGTGGTTCAATAGTGTGATGGGATGAACCAAAAAATTGGCATTTTAAATTCAACGCTTGGAGGGTACAAAGTGCTCCATAGGTTAAAAATTATTCCTCTGGATATACCCCCAAATTCACTCTTATTCACTTTCAACAAGAAGAAAACTTCTGAATGGCTAATAAATACAACTTCAATAATATTCTCCACACCCACCCTGATTCCCCACCCCCACCCCCTCCTGGAAATAGGACTGAAAAGGCTCTGTTTATCTGTTATACCTCTAAGATTTTCTAAGAAAGTATGGTGTCCCCCTGTTTTTATTACACATTAACAAGCACTATATGTGTTTAGTATTATATAGCAAAATGGGGGAAATTTGACCTTGGGAAGTTTGATTTATTGAGCATCAAAGTAGAAAAAAATCAAATTTCCCTATGTATTCAGTGTTATGGCTTTTAAGTGGTATACATGCATTTGGCTGCCACATTTTTTTAACGAGTATGGTGACCCCCTATTTTTTTTCCATGGATCATCTTCTCCTAACCTGATGAAAAAATCCTGAAATTTAAAAAAACTTTCAACCTCTAGAAATGAACGTCCTCTACTCCCTTAATCTGAAATTTGGGCCATATTCACCTGATCAAGTGACAAATGATTAAATCTGTGTTGGAAATCCAATAATGTTTAATTAATAACCAGAGTGAAGTCGTTTATTGAAACTATAAACATTCCATATTGAAAATGGTTATGCGGGTACCAGTTTTCAACACTGAAACATAGGCATGCTGCCAAGGTTTATCATAAAGTATTTTTCATACCATTATCATAAAATGTATTCTTCAGATAAAATTTAGTTTGGATCATTCATTTGGTAAATTATTTTATTATTATGTGTTAAAAGATTACAAATTGCTTCAGTGAATAGTCAGGTATCCTCATAGGATAACATAGACCTACCATGCATGTATACATGTAGCTCTAGAATCGTCCGCCATTGAACTAGATTTCCGCAACCAATTTTGTTAAGAAACTTGTGAGAACTGGCATCAAGGAGCCAAGCTTGAAGATAACTAATTACTGCTTCGGAATAAAGTTTTGTTCCAATGTTTGAAATACAGTATTCTCGGCATCTTCCAATGTGTTTTCACAAAGTTCTAACCCCTTTTAAAGCTAAAATTTAAGATTGTGGTTTCATTATATGTACAGGTGACAGGATTTGACTCGGTGGATGATGAGTCTAAGCCAGAGCACATGATGTTTGACTTGGACACACCCGTTCCTGAGGACTGGGACACGGAGGAGAATCCACCCTACAACTACTATGTCTACTATATGTATGCTAACATCACAGTACTCAACAACTTCAGGAGGTCAGTCATTCAATTATACAGGCTTTCAACTGGTCCTATTTTTCCTGTGTCTTTAACTTTTTAATATGTTTCCTATATTCAGATCAAAAGCATGTATTTTTATGTGTTTTGCCCCTCGGCCATTTTGGCCTCGGGGTATTGTCGTCGCCATGTACGTCTGTCCGTACATCCGTACATCCGTCCGTACGTCCGTCCGTTACTGCATTTTAGGCAAAACCACTTGAGACACAACCACCAAATTTTCAACACTTATTTATCTAGTGCTGAACCAGACACCTATCGAAAGTGGCTCCCCTCGGCCCATATTTTACAGAGTTCTGCCATTTTACAGATATATTAATTTCTATTTCTCTCCTATATGCCTGAATGTAACCAGCTATATCTGCAGAACTGTTTTCGGTATAGCCACTATATTTTTGACACTTATTTATATTGTTGTATTCTAAAAGCCAACAAAGGATTACTCGCCTCGGTTTATGGAGTTATGCCCCTTTCTGATATAATAATCTCCGATTTTGTTATTTGTAGCTGAATGTACAAGTTATTTCTGCAGATCTGTGTTAGGTACAGCTTATTCGTCTCCGTTCTTATTTCACAGAGTGCTAAGTCAGACGCCTATCGAAAGTGGCTCCCCTCGGCCCATATTTTACAGAGTTATGCCCCTTTACAGATATATTAATTTTCATTTCTGTCCTATATGCCTGAATGTAACCAACTATATCTGCGAAACTGTGTTCGGTATAGCTACTATATTTTGGAAACTTATTTATATTGTTGTATTCTACAAGCCAACAAAGGATTACTCACCTCAGCTTATGGAGTTATGCCCCTTTCAGATGTAATAATCTTCGATTTTGTTATCTGTAGCTGAATGTACAAGCTATATCTGTAGATCTGTGTTCGGTACAGCTTATTTGTCTCGGTTCTTATTTTACAGAGTGCTAAGTCAGACGCCTATCGAAGGTGGCTCCCCTCGACCCATATTTTACAGAGTTATGCCCCTTTACAGATATATAATTTTTCTATTTCTGTTCTATATGCCTGAATGTAACTAAGTACCAGTATATCTTGATCATCCCACATAGAATTATCTCTTCCCCAATTCACACTACACATGGGTCTCAATCACTTGGGGAAAGCCGAGGGGTTTTGATTAGATCAATCTCATGTTTTCTGAAGTTATTGGTAGAAAATTTGCCCAGAGTTGGCCATATTTCAAAATTCTCAAATCACCTCCAGAACCTACATCTGTCATTATATAGCATCCCTGTATTCTAAAAGATATTCTTACTGAAAAACTCTGATTCCTTTTCTCCAAATTTGGTGTTCCTTATATTCCTCCAATCTAATTAAAATTAAATCCTATCTGCTTCCCCATTTGGATATGTTGCTTGAAGAATCTAACAGGCTTGCAGTAACTCGAATGTCAACCAATCCTGAGAGCGCTTCATAGTGCTTTGAAGGGAACATTAATGATAGAGAATTTTTGGTTGGCTCAGTCGACTTAGACGCTGGGCTGGCGGGGTGTCTTTTCATGTTGCCGCAGTCCCGACATTGTGGCACCATAATACGGGGTAGATATATGGACTGGTCTTCGGTGTAAACATTGGAATAAACGGACACTGTGACCCTATCTCCCCTCCTTGACTGCAAGTGGATGAGTCCAGATGCGACCATGATGCCATAATGTTATTAAATATTCATGATATGAACACCCAGAACACCAAATTCAATTGAAATACGTAAGATCCTATATAGTGACATGTACAATGGGGAGTATTGATAGGATATTAATTTATTAAGATTGCTATTCCTCTATATTTCCTCTGTTGGCCACCTGAAGGCTTGCTTATATCTTCATCTTTCTTGGAAAAGGTTCCTTGATCAGTTTTCAAGCTAGCTGTTTTTCATGCTCTTGTCAGCATTTTTTGGCAGCACGTGTCAGTGTGGTTAAGATCATGGTGAAGAGGGGATTATTGTAAAAATGTAAAAATATCCCCTTCACTTGTAGGGATTATTGTGTATAATAAATGCTACGATGGTCAGACCAGATACTATGATCTCACAGGTGAGCTTGTGCAATTAGAATGCTGCCTTCTAGTTATTTAATTTTATGTTTAACTTCTCCATCTGTTGATAAAATCAACCAATATTGAGCTGTTGTCATGAAGATTTCTTCTGCAAAATATGATTTGTGTAGTATGAGAGTGAGATGTGTTATGTTGCTATGTTGCCATTTGTCTATTTGTCTATTTAAGAGTACCATATTAATTTGAGAATGTTTCATTCTGATCAGGGAAAGAGGCTTCACCACCTTCAGTTTACGGCCACACTCCGGAGAGGCGGGTAATGTGACACACTTAGTGTCAGGCTTCATGCTGGCAGAGAATATCGCCCATGGCTTACTACTGAGAAAGGTAAATTGTACTATTCATGACACATCATTACAAGACAGGTCAATAATTCCTGCTGACCATTTTTCAGGGCAGGCTACCTGTAACCTGAATTTCATGACCTTTGAAAAACTACTTTGAAGGTCAAGGACAATGGTTAAGAACACCAAAGCTGTTTTTAGTGAGTCATTTCATGATTTTTTTTTATATGACGACTTTCCTCTGTACCAGTATGACAGAACTGTTTGTGATCATGATGATTAGGTCAAATATCATCTCAGAAAGCACTTTAACTAGAAATGAGTAATTTAAGTTTTACCCCTCAGCCAACTTTGGACCTAGGGATTTTCCAGCGTTACGGAATTACAAGGTACCCATGTGTTCAGTTCTTCTGAACCCCTGTTATTACTCGTCCATGGGAAAATCTGTTTTGGAATATCATTTCTCTAAACCTTTTACTAAGAACTGTAGGATGAGAGACAAAAAATGCACGTATATTCGATTAAATGTGAAAGAGCGATAATGACTGGTCAACAACATGGGCAAAATTGTCCAAGAATGACATAACCGAAATTTTGAATTATGTTACGGAATTACATTTTGGTTAAAGATTTCGTGGAATTGACGATGTATGTCTGTATGTCCATCGATCTACATTTTCTCATTACCACCATATCTCAAGAATGACTACATACCAAACTTACAGCACACATTCATGTGGTCACAGAACAGAAGCCTATTGAAAATCGGTGAGATTGGCCTATATTTTCCCAGTTCACCAGGGAATTGTGTCAATTTATGACAAATTGCTTGTTGCCACTATATCACAAGTAGTACTTTGTCAATGTGCACTGTCTGGGTTTTTACATGATTCGATGATTTCCAATAGAGTTATGGCCCTTTATTGTCCATCCAGCATCAATCGGTCCTATTTCGGTTACTGTACTAAGCATCCTGTCTGTGTCTTGTGTGCTGTCCTCAGTGTTTTATAGGGTGGATGGAGGGTGTCTGGTTCACAGGGATTCATGCAAGTCGGTTTTTACCACCGGTATTCGGTGGTAAAAAAAAATTGAAAACTCAATTCGTATGGTGAGAAACTCAATTGCTTTCGTTTTACTGGACAAATACTCAATTTTTTGTGGAAAACTCAATTCGCCAGACATGGTCAAAGTTAATTTGACAGCCCCAAATTACGAAATAAACTCAATCGAATGACGATCTTACCGCGAAAATGACAATAAGTTTACCTTTCACAGGCGCAGAAAGCGTGCTACCATGTGTGGTGTTGTTGTTGTTAATCTCCCGCAATATTTGCACACGATCCGCTTGAAAGGCAGAACTAATGGATAAATTGAATGAACTTCACTATATTGACTGGCTCAAAGTGGCGCAGTCAGCCTATAGATATTTATATCGACTGTTCATGCCTGGCAACTTCAAGTCGAAAACGAAACCAGAACAAGCTGAGTGATTCTGATGCTTTATTTCGGAGAATAAGAGCTCAATAAAACTTCGTCAGTGAGTATTTTAATCGGAAGAAAATCGTGCTTGCCAATTATACGGGCAGCTAACATGAACGTTGCATTGCCCGTGCCGATTTTTACTTGCTCCCGACAAGCGGACAAGCGCTAACGTCTAACAGTAACACTCGCGAGTTGAAAGAGTGAAGGCAACAACAACAACGATTTTGCTTGATAATTTGTCAGGACAACTCAACATTTTCAGTTGGGAACTCGACTTATCTCTTGAAGATCTCAATATTTATTCACTACAACTCAGTTTTTTTCGCGCGTGTTTGGTGCACATTTTTCCAAGGAAAAAAACCTCACTGGAATCAGACTTTGCCATTTCTTTGCCAAGCATTATTTCTTTTACTCTGTCTGCCCTTCTGTCCGTTTGTATGTCAAATCGTGGTTGTGTAATCAATAAGTGTTGACATAATTTCAGTGTATCACTGACATTTAACTCCACAATTTCTACAGGATGATTTTGAAACTTCACATGCATGCCTCATGCGCACCTGTTGTTTTTTTTTAGACAATTCAGATTTTTGTCAAAGTTATTGGGATTCAGACTTCACCATTTCTCCAATTCATTGCAATGTACTAATCAATTAAAACATTGTAGAATCAGCTTAGAGTTTTGACATGATTCTCTTCAAATTTTTCAGACTTGCTAAGCATGATTTTAAGGGTTATACCTTCTACTGATGGAATAAAATATTAGTTTTGTCTAAATGATCAGAAGTTGGATGTTCATTTCCGTGGTTAGTTTCAATGTACATTACATGTTTTTCGATATGAATCGGCTCAGACCAAAAGCTCTTGTTTCTGTGAATGTTTTATGATGAACCACATAAGTAAATGGCTTAGACAGGTGGCTAATGCCTTAATTAAAGTTGAACTGAAATATTGAATATGGAGTAATATGAATCTATTTTGGAAAGTGCCATTATCAACTACCGCTGAACCATCAATATCATGTGTTATTGACACCAGCATGGTGGTGGTTGAAACATTTGAGAACTCAATACCAATAAGTGAATCGGTGGTAAAAAATATTGAAAACTCGATCACAATGTTTGGATCGGCGGTAAAAAATTTTGAAAACTCAATTTCACCATTGGGAAAACTCAATTTTGACTAATATTGAGTTTTCGGTGGTAAAATTTTTGACTTGTATGAATCCCTGGTTCATTGCTGCTTCAAAGATTTCTTCTTTGAAGTAGCAGGAACGCAACTGAGTGCCTAGTTGGTTCGTCAAGATTTGACTGAAATAGTGTTGAAAGCTACGTTAAATCCTATTCACTCACTCACTCTTACTATTTGCTCCGTATAAACTAGGATGAAAGTAACTCTGAAAATGGAAGCCGTTGTGATATAATACTCTATATTTCGGCTGTGATTATGCCATCGACAGTAATATTAGCAAAAGCATTTTGTAGATCAATATTTCGACATATATTTATTCATGTCATCGTCAGGAATGATGACGATGTCTGATATTCACATCTGTGTATTGGTTGTGAAGGGTAAGTGTTTCAACAAATATAACTAGGACAAAACTAGCTTTACCTTGGTGAGGTGAGACTGTAGGGGGTCATCCGTGGATAGTCGTCACATCACCACAATGGTAATGTAAAACCACCATTCCTGACGATGACATGAATAAATATTTGTCAAAATATTGATCTACATAATGCTTTTCTCTAATATTCACCCCCTTCTGTATGATGACTGTATACTCTAAATATTCATATGTATTCCTGGCGAAGGCATAATCACAGCCGAAATATAGAATCTTATGTCACATGGCTTCCATTTTTGGGTTTATTTAAAACTAATTTGTGGGAGTAACCGATAGATGCTTTAATAGTACCTTTCCGATGTGTACTGTCAGATTATTTATGTATTTTGATGTTTTCCCATGATTTCCAGTTATGGCCCTTTATTGTCCATCTGGCAACCATTTGTTGTCCACTCCTCAGTCACTGTTTGATGGACAACTCCGAAACTTGCTTGGAAGATTCTTAGTACCTTGCTGATGTGTACTGTCAGGTTTTTTTAATGCATAAACAACCAGTATAGGCTTCATGCCAGATCAGCAACTCAAGGGTCAAAAGCACAACCGCTAGCCCTCTCCAAGGCCGAGGGATTCTTGCTTTGCATGGTTAATGTTTTTATATAGCCCAATTATCTTTACTAAATTATAAGAAAATCAGTAAGTGCGATGATTAAGCCTTGTATGTTCGGATAAATGCATGTGGGAGGATTTTGTTATGGACTGTCTTTTTTTGAAGCTATATATTTACTTTAATTAATCTGTCCTTAAAATATCTTTCCGTTTGTGTCTAAAATAAAACCGGACCAAGCGAGAAAAGAAAATAAACCAAAAAAACCCTTTGATTTCAGCAACATTATCGTGCGTCAATGTTCCAGCCAAATGATAGTTTCCATAAAAAAATCTCATCACGATTCGCCCATTTCAACCGGACGATCGTGCTAAAATACCAGTGCATCATCCCTGTGGGTTTTAATCTGACATATAAATCCAAGAAACCCTTTATTTCTATTGTAAATCCAACAGTCGGCTCGCTAAAGTTTCTTATGAAGCCATTTTCTTTCCGATGAATTCACTTGGCACTGAAGACCAACATACAGACAGACATCCGGCCAATCGCTGCAATTGTCTCACAGCATTTTCTACGATGACCTCATTCTCAACTAATCAGCTTCGCGATATTAACCGAGTCCGGGTGAGGTCATTTGGCATCTGGTGTCGAAGAATGACGACATCTCTATCCAATCAAATCCTTCGTTTCTATTTGGTTATTTGTTAAATCACTCATCATAGGTCTAAAGAGCAGGAAATGATGTTTGAAACGAGATATGATCTCCCACATACTACCGCGGGAAATGAGATTTCGATTGCGTTGAAAATGGTAAAAAAATGGGTAATTCTTTGCCGATTTTCTCAATTTCCATCACAAGAAAGGTACGTCTTCAAGAAAATAAACTTTTTGTATGTTGCATGATTTACAATAAAATTTGAACGTATATTGCCGACTATTTCCTTGTTCAACGATGTGGACTACCGACGAGCTGTCACTTGACGAACATTTTACTGTGCGGCGATTTTTTTACATGGTGGTAAATTGCGATCGGTTTCGGTGTTATGGGTATATATGGTGCCGGCCGGTTTTGGTCGGTATAAGTACGAACGGGTTAAAGTTGCGTAGTTTTGGTATGGAATGATCTGAATGTTTAATTTCTCTACATTGCAGTGTATTTTTCTCTTGACAGTACCTGTAGTTGATAATATTGTATAATAATTGACTACTGATTGTTTACAGGTTCCAGTATTACAGTACCTGTATTATTTGGCCCAGGTGGGTGTGGCCATGTCCCCACTCAGTAACAACTCCCTCTTCCTCAGTTATCATCGTAACCCCTTACCTGAGTACTTCGCTAGGGGCCTCAATGTCTCACTCTCCACGGATGACCCCCTACAGTTTCACTTCACCAAGGTAAAGCTATTTGTGAATAGAAGAAATCTATTGTCTCCTGTAGACATCAGGAATAGTCTTAAGTGTTATATAATATTACCCCAATCTCCACTGTTCGAATAATTCAACTCAGGATACATAATGAAAGATTCCCGACTTTCTTCGAGCTTGAATTATCTCCTTCACTGGACTTCTTATGACTAGCATCCAGTGAAGTTTCTCTTGGAATCAGAACAAAATAGAATTGTTAGGCCTAGTTCGCAGTTAGATAATTTGTTATTTTGTGTTGAATTGTTTCAGGAGCCCCTGATGGAAGAGTATAGTATTGCGGCCCAGGTCTATAAGCTGAGTACATGTGATATGTGTGAGATAGCCAGGAACAGTGTCTTACAGAGTGGATTCCCCCATGAGGTGAGACCAAGAATGGGAACCCCTCCTAAACACTTCCCAACCGAACCCAGATAAACTCCTCACAAATAGTCCCCAGATGAACTCCTCACAACCCCATACAACCCCATTCCACCATTATTCAGAGACACCCTTTCCAACCTCGCTTAGCCATAATCCAGATAAACTCGCGGAAACTCACCTTACCTTAACCCATATACACCCCTCCCAAAGTCAACTCACCATAACCCAGTGAAATCCCTCCAAACTCACACCACCGTAATATTACCAGAAGAAGACCCCCACACCCCACCCAATCACTCCCCAGTATAACCTCTCCAAACCCACTCACTCACTCACCTCCCCATAAGCCAGATAAATCTCTTTTATGCTCCCACGAATATAAGAGCTTGCTCTGAAAAACAGAATGCCAGAAGAAGTTTTTTAAGTCCGCAGCCATACAGTGGTCAAACAAAATTAGATGGTTCAGAAGACCAGATGGTTCAGTTAAAGATTTTATATAATTAAAGGATTTTAATCAATATGGAATATGTGTCAGAAGAGTTAGTACTTAATTAAGAATTTTTTTTATAATTGTTTCCTTGTCCCCTGTGGGCGTATTTAAGCCTTTTTAATTAAAGACCTGTAGCTCAATTTCCGCCAGTTAACCCGTTAATGAGCTTAGGCCTCACGTGACCTTGTGACGTCAGACAGGCGACCGTCTCCTGCGGACAGCTGTCAGCGCTATATATTAAGCTGTGGATTTGCGATTACTTCATCGCGTATATCGCTGTATAATTAATCGAAAACGATTCGAAACCATGGAGGAATATGCCAGTGATGATGATCTATATACAGACCACAAAAATGGACATCTTGACGTTCTGCCATATCAGTTTGAACCCGCAGGTACTTTGTTATTGTGCCATACAATGGGCCCATATAATATCATCTCTTTACATGGCACAAAGCCACGGAGAGATATTCACTGCCCATAGACAATATGGCTAGACGGAAACTGGAGAAGAAGGCAAAAACCAGCTGTCAAATTTCTCGTTTTCTCAAACACAAATAATATAATCTTGTGCACAGAAGGACGAAAGAAACTTTTCGGGATGATGGCTTCATACTACTACAGGCAAATAAAGCTGTAGCTGAGAGTTTCTCTGAGATGGCTAAAAACGCACATCCTCTATTGAAATTCAGGTATGAAATATCTGAAAACGAGGCGAATTATCTAGACGTTGCCGTTTTCAAGGGGAAAAGATATTCGACTGACTCAATACTTGATGTGAAATGCTAAACAAAGCCAACTGAAACCTACAAATACCTACACAGTATAAATCAGCACATTACGGGAGAATTGAAAATATATATACGAAACTGCAATAATACTGCAGACTACATAGACTAGTCAGAACACTTCAAGCAAAAGCTTAAAACAGAGAGGATACTCTACCTCGGAAAATTACTGACAGAAACAAATACCTCAAGAGGAACGAGGGCATACAGAATAAGTCTGTACTGAAACGACGTATGCGTTACATAACGACTTTCAATCCATACACGAGATGGCTGAAAAGGATCTTGAAGAAATACTGGATCACAAACATACATGCCGTAAAGCTTTACCAGCCAGCCACAATTATGCTATAGGCTGGGTAAAAGCATCAGTGAAATACTGAAAACGTAAAAAATCTGACCATAACGGTCAATGCGTAGGCTCCCTGATGAGGGTTTCGCTGGTCAGAAATAAGAATTTTCGACCTAAAATAACCCGAAACTTGCATTTAGGTATAACCTAGAGAAACAAAACGGGCAATTTATTATATTCATTAACAAGGTGGGCTTCAAGGCACGGTGGGGTTCCTGGATCAGTAGGTCATATGCAATGGGGATGAATATATACTGCTTATTTATTTATTGATGTCATTAAGGCTGCCGCGTACGCGCGCAGCCTTATTGGATTGGCTTGGTCTCATGGGGGCTAAAATCGCTTTGTCCGCAAGATTGCGAGAAAACAAAGCAGAGTTGGGACTTATGGTCACAGTGCCAAATGTGGAGAAGATATTGATCTGGAAATTCGTAACAATTTGGGTTGTCTCAGATGAAGGGAAGTTTGTTTTTGAAGCCCAAATTGTTCGCAAATTGTTCGTCTGAAATTCTAAACTTCCGGTTTGAAAAAAGGCGGAACTTGCGCAGAGACGTCTTCGCGCATACTGCTAAATGGGCTCTCGTGAGACTTTTACGAGAGCTGCGCTTGAAAGTTCCGGTCCGGTTCCACCATTTTGGACATGCACATTTCGACCGGCAGAAATAATGTAATTCAAGTGATATTTAAAGTTGACGGCGGTATAAATACCACTCCATTGGCACGCTGAACCTACGCACAATCAAAAGATGAGGTCCAAGCGAGCCGACGATAGGGCAGTCCTCCCATTCTCATCTTCAAAGACGGACGTGCGTGACGAAAACTGGACACCCACTGATGTACCCAACGACAGTGGCGAGATTTCGAAGTTTCCACAGATCTCACAGTTAGAAACTGACAGTGCCGCAAATGTGCTTATCAGCTATAGATACGTCAACGAATCTGATGTCAAATAAAAATGTTACTCATTGAACAAAACAAAGGCTCTTGTGAAAAAGTTATCGGCAGCCAAACGATCAGACGTCACATTGAAAATCACAGGTGGTGGTGTAAGCCTAAACATACTCTGCAGGGATGTATCAGCTGTTCAACAGGTTGGGGAAAATACCTTGATCGAGGTACAGTTTTTGTCAATTTATGGAAAATGTGGACATCCACACATACCGTGGACTGTATGGATCTTTCAACAACATCTATGGCTTCATTGTTCCACGATTTTCACAGCAACTTATTGCTTCGTATCATGCGACTAATCAATAAAATTAGCCACTCTAATATTTCAAAAATGAAACATGGCTTCAAATGACATATTCGGTGAAATTTATTATGTAAATGAAAATGGCATGTGATGGCATACTTCCATCTCAAAGTGACATCCACGTTGCATGAATGTAGATGCACTGACTGATGAATAAATTTGATTAAATTGTCTGATGCAATGCAATGTAACTGCGCATGCGTAGTGGCCCAAATACACGCAATATGGCATCTACCGTAACATGGGGAAAGTCAGGGTCGATGTGAAAACGGCTCTTGTACAGCTGATCACCAGCGCCGGAAACTTTAATAAAAGTGACAAGCGTGGAAAGGAAGGAATTAGCTTCCCGAAAATAACGGGTACTTAGCATCAAAATGTACTTTTATACGGTACGGGTTATAGCAGACGGAGATCACTGAACGCCATGTGTGACTATCATCCGAAGGTATTATTGATAGGAACAGTTGTGGCTAGGGCAAAAAATTTCTTAAAAACTCAATTATTCAAATTCAAGTTTTTAATCTGAGTTACCTAGATGAGAAAGTGCCTAAAACCCCCCTGCTGTTATGATATTCAAGAAAATATTATTCCAACAAATTTAATCTCATAATTGAACATTTTGTTGACATGTTACACTGAACCCCCTAATAGTGGAACAGTCTGTTGAGAGAAATGAGCCCACAGTCAACATCCATCTTAGCTTGCTAAGGGCATTTCACGTTTCACTTAACACTACCCTTAGCTTATCGCTATGATTCGGCAAGTATTTCACACGGTGCCACCTCTCAGCCGCAAAGGACATATTTCTGGAGGGACATAATCCTGTTCGAAAGTTGTTCCTGAAGCATCAAGTCACATGCCTACCGCATTTAAACGAGCCATTGAAATTATCTGTATTTTGGGTGCAGATGCGCAAGACTGGGGGATTCTATGCGAGACCAAAATGAAGTTGTGCGAATCAGCTATTTTAGTTCCCACTCTAATGGAGCATGCTTCTTTGTTTTTCTTAAGAAAAATTATATTACTAACGACCTTACCTATTTTAAATTAACAACATCTGTGACAGTTCACAGGAAAATGGTATTGTCGTCGTCATGTCCGTCCGTCCGTCCGTCCATCTGCCCGTCACACCTTTCTCGTTACCAAGATATCTTTAGAACGACTTACCCTAGGCACACCAAACTTGCAGTGCACATCCGTATGCTCGTGACCCAGAACCCTATTGAATCTGGACCTGATTGGTTGGAAACTTTGGCGGCCATCTTTAATTTATGCGAAACCATCATAGCTTTCTTGTTACTAAGATATCTTTAGAACGATTTACCCTAGGCACCCCAAACTTGCACTGCACATCCATATGCTCATGACCCAGAAACCTATTGAATCTGGACCTGATTGGTTGGAAACTTTGGCGGCCATATTTAATTTATGCGAAATCATTAATCTTGTGTATCTTAGGTACCATTTCTCTGTTCAGTGTGAAACTTGGTATAGATCATCGTTGCATCAAGAAACTTCAAAGGAATGACCAAACCAGTTTCCCGGATTCAGTGAAAACCTTGGTGGCCATCTTTAATTTATGCAAAATCTTTAATAATATATATCTCTGATACCATTCAAGTGTTCTATACGAAACTTGGTATACGGCATCGATGTATCAAGAGATATGCAATGTATAGCCATATCAGTTCCTCTGAGTGGCGGGAAGGATGGGCGGCCATCTTTAATTTATGCGAAATCATTAATGATCTCTATCTCTGATACTGTTCGAGTGCTCGATGTGAAATTTGGTATATATCATCGATGCATCAATAGACTTACGATAAATGACAGTTCTGGCATTTCTGATTGGACGGAAACCTTGGTGGCCATCTTTAATTTATGCAAAATCTTTAATGATGTATATCTTTGATACCATTTCAGTGTTCTATATGAAACTTGGTATCCAGCATCAATGTATCAAGAGACTTGCAATGAATAACCACATCAGTTCCTCTGAGTGGCGGGAAGGATGGGCGGTCATCTTTAATTTATGCGAAATCATTAATGATCTATATCTCTGATACCATTCAACTTGTGCTCGATTAAACTTTGGTATACATCATCGATGTATCAATAGACAGTTCTGGTTTTTCTGATTGGGCGGAAACCTTGGTGGCCATATTTAATTTATGCAAAATCTTTAATGATTTATATCTTTGATACCATTTCAGTGTTCGATATGAAACTTGGTATACAGAATCCATGTATCAAGAGACTTGCAATGAATAACCACATCAGTTTCTCTGAGTGGTGGGACGGATGGGCGGCCATCTTTAATTTATGCGAAATCATTATTGATCTCTATCTCTGAAAAAGACTTATGTAATGAATACCGGATTTTCTGATTGGACGGAAACGTTCGAGGTCATTTCTTTTTTTTCATAATCGGTATATTTGTCACTTGACTGCTTGGTGTTCCTGAAGTCTTGCTTCAAATTCAATACATTATGAATGGCTGGCGCCCAGAGCCGAGGGGTTTTCAGATGCGCAGTTCCATATTATTTTGTGGTAGGGGCATTTCGAGGCCCACCAAGGGATCATTTCAGTCGATGGCTTTCTGGAGGTGTGTCCTCGTTTTATGAATGTGATTGCGCCGATTTCGGATCTCATGGGATAAATCGGAGGTGACCAATTGGGAAATGCCCTAATATACTCAGATATCATCCATTACTGCATGGCTATGAGCAGAAGTTTCTATGTGTGATCGTGCCATGCGTTAGGATGATGGTCAACATCGTGGAGTGAGGACAATGCAGAGCTAGAGGAAGGAGATAAATCTGTCAGTGTCCTCAATGTCTCCCGATGGAGAAAAAACCCCACGTGCGTTCAAATTCTACAATCAATGCCTGAAAAAATTGGAGAAACTAGTTGGAATACATGACAGTATGGTGAAAAATAAGTTTCAGTAGGGGTGACAAGCTGAAGTACCAGGAAGACAAGTAAAAAAAATAGTTACTTCTGGACGGTAAGTACTTTCAAAAACCTAAACGGATTCGTTGCAAATTTTGTATGTGGATAACTTGCCACAGGATATCACTCGAGAATGGTTTTTTATGCTGGGTACTGAATGTTAAGGTTCCAAGCCAAATAATTAGTTTCAACGTCGGGGGACTTCGGACGCTGTGGTTTTCATTAAAATTTACCCTGAAGCACCAAAATAATTGATGGAATAAATCATCAAATTATTGTACTTCGTACATTTCATCCTGTTATGACTGTCAAAGGTAACTAAAGCATTACACATAACACAACCTATACACGTCATGATCCAATTTTGGGAAATAGGAAAAACTCACTAAAGATCACAGCCAAACATCAAAACCATAAAATCACACAGGTAACGGCAGCCTTTCGAAGTCCACGAGTTCTAGTTGTCTTGAGAACGATACCTGTATCAAAACGTCGTCCCGAATAAACTAGAACTTGTTATCCATAAGTAATTTGTTTATTTATCTACTTCCCAACTTCTAAATGCCACTAAAAGAAATCTCTCCCAGTATGTAATTCATACTAAATTGCTACCTGTCATTAGCGAGGTCTCGCGCCTGTGATGTCACAGATTGGCGCCCTCGCTTTCATTCCACAAATATGCATATCGAACTGGGAGCTAAATAGAGCTGTCAAAAAGGCTTAAATACGCCCACAGGGGACAATGAATTTTAAAAAAAAAAAAAATTAATTAAGTACTAACTCTTCTGACACATATTCCAGAGAAAAAAAAATATTGATTAAAATCCTTTAACCAACCAGATAACTTTGGTTTTGTACAATACTGTAACTGAGTGGCACACGCAGCTTAAATGATCCTAAATGTTCATACAGTCCATTAAGTGTCCTTCCCCAACTCACCCCACCATAACTCAGATGGACCCCTCCCAAACTCAACCCTCCATAACCCAAAGGAACCCCTCCTAAACTCACTCCACCATAACTCAGAGAAACTCCTTCCAAACTCACCCACCATAACTCAGAGGAACCCCTCCCAAACTCACTCTACCATAACCCGGAGGAACTCCTCCCAAACTCGCTCCACCATAACCCAGAGGAACCCCTCCCAAACTCACCCCATCATAACCCAGAGGAACCCCTCCCAAACTCACCCCACTAAACCCCAGAGGAACCCCTCTCAAACTCACTCCACCATAAGCCTGAGTAACCACCCTACCATAACTCAGAGGAACCCCTCCCAAACTCACCCCACCATAACCCAGAGGAACCCCTCCCAAACTCATTCCACCATAACCCGGAGGAACCCCTCCCAAACTCACCCCAACAGTACCCAGAGGAACCCGCCCCTCCAAACTCACCCCACTATAACCCAGAGGAACCCCTCCCAAACTCACCCCTCCATAACCCGGAGGAACCCCTCCCAAACTTCACCATAACCCAGAGGAACCCCTCCCAAACTCACCCCTCCATAACCCGGAGGAACCCCTCCCAAACTTCACCATAACCCAGAGGAACCCCTCCCAAACTCACCCCACCATAACCCAGAGGAACCCCTCCCAAACTCACCCCACCATAACCCAGAGGAACCCCTCCCAAACTCACTCCACCATAACCCAGAGGAACCCCTCCCAAACTCACCCCACCATAACCCAGAGGAACCCCTCCCAACCTCACCCACCATAACCCAGAGGTACTCCTCCCAAACTCACTCCACCATAACCCAGAGGAACCCCTCCCAAACTCACTCCACCATAACCCAGATGAACCCCTCCCAAACTCACCCCACCATAACCCAGAGGAACCCCTCCCAAACTCACTCCACCATAACTCCGAGGAACCGCTCCCAGACTCACCCCACCTTAACCCAGAGGAAACCCTTCCAAACCCCACCCCACCATAACCCAGAGAAACCCTCTCAAACTCACTCCACCATAACCCAGAGGAACCCTCCCAAACTACCCCACCATTACCCAGAGGAACCCTCCTCAAACTCACTCCACCATAACCCAGAGGAACCCCTCCCAAACTCACTCCACCATAACCCAGAGGAACCCCTCCCACACTCATCCCTCCATGACACAGAGGAACCCCTCCCAAACTCACTCCATCATAACCCAGAGGAACCCCTCCCACACTCATCCCTCCATGACACAGAGGAACCCCTCCCAAACTCACTCCGCCATAACCCAGAGGAACCCTCCCACACTCACTCCACCATAACCCAGAGGGACCCCTCCCAAACTCACCCCACCATAACCCAGAGGAACCCCTCCCAAACTCGCTCCACCATAACTCAGAGGAACTCCTCCCAAACTCACTCC
>JAVTVY010047794.1:0-24312 GCA_036873755.1 Hanleya hanleyi | reverse complement strand
CTGCCATCATCAAGTATTACAGGTTCTGTGAATGAAGAAAATAATAATCATAGGCTGGTAAGTATATTCATCTCTCAGTTCACATTGCAAACTGAACCATTAACAACAACACATGGTAAGTATCATCTGTGGTAAGTATACATCAGAACATCAAACTGCTTAGGGGGTTGACATATTTTAAGGATTCTTCATAGGGAATATGGGACATGTTCGTCAATTTTCTTCCATCCAAGTTTTGACAACCTATCCCTATTAGCCTTAGCAACCGCTTTGAGCGCCCATTTCAGTTTCAGTGTTCCCTCATATGGCTTTAGTTTATTGTGATGCACAACCCTCTGTTTCCCTTCACGGTCAAACTGAATGATGTAGTCCAAATCATTCAATTTCGCGACAACTACGTAAGGACCCGCATAAGGACAGATCAGTTTTGTACTTTCGCCCTTGCGTCTAAGTTCCTGGTAATACCAGACGTAATCTCCCGGCGCGTATTTATGGAATGCCATCTTCGCGTCATACGTCTGCTTTTGCCGTTTCGTGGCAGACTTCAAATGTTCACGAGCGATATCATGCGCATGCTGCATTCGATCACGCAAAAGATCGACATATTCACCGTAAGATGAAAATTCATCTCCCACATTTGAAACGCCAGAACCGAATGTCACTTCAGCGGGCAATCGAACTTCTCTACCTAGCATCAATAGATTCGGTGTCAAACCAGTAGCTTCATGTGGTGTTGCTCGATAAGCCGCTGCTAAGCAACCCAGATGCAGGTCCCATTCCCTCTGCTGTCCTCTGAGGTAAGCTCTGATCATCCGTACTAAAGTTCGATTAAACCTCTCCACTTTCCCATTACCCTGTGGGTGTCGTGGCGATGTTCTGGTCTTCCTAATCTCCAACAGACGACATAATTCCACAAATATAACACTGCGATAATTCGACCCTTGGTCACTGTGGATGTCGAGCGGACAACCAAAACGACTGATCACTTCATCAAGTATCTTCTGTGCAGTGGTCACAGCTGTTTGATCTGGCACAGGAAGAACTTCAACCCAATTTGTGAAGTAATCTGTTACCACCAAGATATACTTATTTCCTCTAGGCGTGACAGGAAATGGCCCGAGTATATCTGTCGCTAGACGGTCCAGCGGTGCACCAACTCTCATATCTCCTAGTGGAGCTCGTGGCCAATGAGACAGTGGTTTATTTGCTCTGCAGCTGTCACATCTCATCACCCAATTATTTACATCTTCCCTCAGACCCATCCAGTAAAATCTCTGCAAGATTTTTTCACGTGTCTTTTTAACACCCAAGTGTCCAGCAAGAACAGAATTGTGCATCTGCTTCAGCACATACTCACGCATGGATCTAGGCACGAGGAACTGCCAATGCGCTCCAGTGGCATCTTTCCTCACAAAATGTCGAAATAGGACCCCGTCCTTCAAGTCAAGGTTATCCCAACAGTTCCAGTAATGTCTCGTCACTGGACTGGCGCCACACACTATCGCTCCATACGGTCTTTTGCCGTCGTCCATCCACTTCAAAATGGGTGCAATATCAGGATCATCATGCTGTCTCCTATGTAGTTCTGCCATGGAAAATCCTTGCATCCAAGGAGTCTCAGTTACCTTCCGGGTAACACTCCTACCGTGGACATCAAATAACGCATATTGTAGATACTCGACACACTTCATCAACTGCATCCCACATGCCGAAGTGATTGTCTTGAACATCATCTTCATGCAAGAATACCCTGTAACCTTGAAAGATTCAAGACGGAAGACTGTTAGAAGAGACATGAACACTTCTACAATATAGTGGAAGAATGACTTTATTGGCATCTTTGACTCTACAACATTTTCCGTTACCACAGACGTTAATTTTCGAACCGACTGCTCCACATCATCTCTGAGCAATGAACTCTGCATCTCAGACGTTCGTTTTAGGCATCGTGAGCAAGGTCCACACTTCAACTCGTCACTATCATCGGCATTCGAACATTCACATTCTCTTGGGTTTGGACAGCGCGACATTCCACCTGCGTTTCCATGTTTATTCCCCGGACGATACTCAATTGTGAAATCAAATGCTGATAGTGTCTCAATCCACCGTGCTATGCGATTCTTTGGTTCCTTTAGACTAAACAGCCATTTCAGAGCCTGGTGATCTGTTCGCACCAAAAATTTTCTGCCGAGCAGATACTGTCTAAAATACTCCATAAAATATTTCACAGCTAATAGCTCCCTGTCCGTCACACAATAATTACGCTCGGCTTTGTTTAGGGATCGGCTAGCATAAGCTAACACCCTCTCTCGACCATCTTGTACCTGTGACAAAACTGCACCAATGCTAATATCACATGCATCAGTGTCGAGAATGAATTCACCACCATCCCGTGGATATCCCATCACGTCTGGACCCATCAATGCTTCTTTAAGATCATCAAGAGCCTTCTGGCATTCTAACGTCCAACAGAATGGCTTATTCTTCTTAGTAAGCTCTGTCAATGGATACGCCATCTTTGAGAAGTCTTTTACAAAACGCCTGTAATAACTTCCCATCCCCAGTATGGCACGAACATCTGTGACATTCTTTGGCGTTGGCCAGTCTCTTATCTTCTTAATGTTGTCGGAATTTGGTAGAACTCCATCCTCTGAGATAACATGTCCAAGAAATGTTACCTCCCTTTGGAACATCTGGCACTTAACTGGCTTCAGTTTAAGACCAGCCTGTCTTATCCTTTCTAAAACTTCTTTCAGTCGGCTTAGGTGTTCGTCAAAGGTTCGACCGAAAATAACCAAATCATCTATGTAAATAATACATCGGGTCCACTGCAAACCAGCGAGAGCAAGCTCCATCACGCGCTGGAACGTTGCACTGGCGTTGCATAACCCGAAAGGCATTGTAGTATTCTCATACAGACCATACTTCGTTACAAACGCAGTCTTTTGTATGTCCTCTTTCTTAACCGGCACCTGGTTATAAGCTGACGTCAAATCCAACGTCGAAAACCACGAGGCACCCTCAACTGCATCTAGACAATCTTGTGTCCTGGGAATAGGAAAAGCATCTTTTTCTGTGACCGCATTTACACGTCGAAAATCAATACATGGCCTAATAGAACCATTTTTCTTTCGGACAAGAACTATCGGTGATGCCCATGGAGATGTCGATGGCCTTATAGACCCCTGCTTCTGTAACTTCTGCAGTGCTTTAAGATCTTCTCCCGCAAATGCTAATGGTATTCTACGTGGAGGTTGTTTTATAGGCATCGCATCACCGGTATTAATGGCGTGCTCTGTAAGATGAGTAAGCCCAAGGTCAAATTCATCCCGAGAAAAAACATCCTGATATTCATTCAACACGGCCGCCACAGTAGCATGGTTACTTGGAACTACTTCTTTCACCGCATCACAATATAGTTCTTCTAAATGTGGTGGAACTACTTCTATCCCCTTCACATTATTACAGCCAGCCATTTTAGAATCACCACGTTTCGTATTTCTGATCAAGTCACCGGTTTCTTCCTCAAGTTTGTCTTTGGCATTGGCTATTACCATCACCTCTGGTTCTATTTCCTCTGCGTAGCCAACACAGGTATCCTGTTTGATCGACTTCGCTTCCAAGAATGGATTCAGAACCCTCATCTTCACTGTAGTATTATTATCAACATCCACTAAACAAGAACCAACAACAAGTGAATGAGATTCTGTAAAAGATAAAGACGGCTCAATAACCAAAATTTTGTCGTGAACAACATCAATTTTATTAACAAAAACATCAATAACAGCTTCACTCATGGCGGGTACAATATAATGATCAGCTGCTTGGACTCGTCTCACTCTGGGAGTGTGTATCTGCTCCAGTGGAATAACTACTCCATCTAATATCATCTTCCCTTCACTGAGCAACAAATCAGCCGGTCCACTCTCTCTCATCTGCAAGATATCTGTCCCTAATAGTACATCATCTTCTATCTCCGCCACGGCAACCTCATGCTCTAATTTAAGCGGTCCCAGGAAGATCTCGAATACTGCCCTGCCCTTATAATCCATCTTCCGACCGTCAGCACATGCAAAATTCCGAATACCCGAAAGCTTCAGTTTAGGACGTCTCTCCACGGGTATATTAGAATATACTCGGTTGGAAATGATAGTCGCCGTCGCACCAGTATTCACTGTGTAAACTACGTCTTGTCCCTGCAAAGCACCGTTTATGTACACTCCATCATATTTCTGCTTCTCTCGTCTGACGAATTCGACATCAAACGGATTATTTCCATCCGCATCTGGGGTCTTCCTAGTATCAACATCTGATGGGCCTAAACTCTGGGGGACCGCCCCTCGGCCTTCTGAACCGGTCCCTGGTAGTTTGCCGAAGACCTCTGATTAAAACCATAACCCCTTGTCATACCCTGTGAAACACCATACTGGTTTTGCTCCCTCTGCGAGATAAATGGCTTAGCAGTTACCTTTAGTTGACCAGAGACATGGTATGTACAGTCTCGCACGTAATGGTCCCCACCACATCGATAACATCCTGTAAACGTAGTGAAATTTTTACATGGCTGTTGTGTCTGGACGTCACCATAAGATGGCAGATTTCGTCTCTCAGGGAGATTTCGTCTTGGCTTGATCAGCGCCTGATGCTTATCAGTTAACTGCTCAACTTGCTTCTTCAGAGAATCCATCATTCCAGAAAACTCTTGACGGAGTTTCTGTACCTCTGCGGCACATCTGTTAGATTCCCCATTCTCCTTGGCTTGCTTCTCCTTAATTTCATCTGGCTTACTGGGACTTGTCTTCCCTTTATTCAAGGATTTAGTATTTGCACGAGTCTGAGGTGCTGTCCGAATAACTTCCTCAGATTCTTGAGTCTCTTCACATCTAACATCATTCTGAACATTATCAGAATTAACAACTCGCATCGGCTTTCTTGACCTTCTGTCACCAGATTCGCTAGGGGTAATACGCCTCTGAGTCTCGACAAAATTAACCACCTCATAAACAGCCATATCAATATCACTGGGTTCCTTCACATATTCCACATGGAACCGTGCTTTATCATCTACGAGCCCATCGAGAAATCGCCGAAGTAAGTCTTCTTTCCGAGTTTTACGGTCTCGATCAGCGTGAGCTTTATCGTAAAGCCTTTTCAACTCTGCCGCATATTCCTCTGCACTCTCACCGACTTTCTGCTCCCGGTTACTGAATTGTGCCCCATATCTCTGAGCCGTCTCAATTCGTCTGAACCTATGATCCAGTTCCTCGATCAAAGATACAAAATCAGACCTCACCTTCTGTGACAGTTGACCGTATACAAATTCGCCAGCTTTTCCCTGCAGCCTGGGAAGCAATTCACACAGTTTTTCATCAGTTGACCAACCGTTAAGGGTAGCCACATCTTCGAATCGGTTGTACCAAACCTCCCAACGCTCCATCCCAGTGAAAGCTGGAAGTTTCGCACCATGATTTGATAGTTTACTTCTATTCCGTCTGACTGTTATTCGACTAGTTTCACTCCCAACTTCTTCAAAATCACTATTCTCCTCACTACTTGAAGACGCATTTTGACTCACAGACCTGCTTTGTATTTTACTCCGCTTATTTAATCTGCTGAAATTGCCATGTTTAGCATCTGAATGTCCATTCACAGTTTTTGTCCCTCTAGAGACCTCACATACATCTCTGAAAACACCTTTCATCATACCAGCCAAATCAGTCATTGCATCTTTAATGACACTCCCTACCACGTCTGTCAACTGGCGTCTCATATCAGGTAGGTACGTATCACCGCTTTCCGCAGCCAATGCATAATGCGAAGAATTCGGTTGGAAGCTTCTAAAATCATGGACTGCGCTTTTAACATCTCTCTCTGAGATCAGAGGATTATCATCCTTTTCGACCAATGTAGATTCCATCTGGACGTCACTTAAAATTGCATCGGCACCATCAGTTTCACTCGTAGTGGTGTCATCTCCGAGTTTAAGTTTACCTAGTCCAGTTCGTCTACCACGTCTGACTGGACGTTCAATGTTGTCACCCCCCATGGTATAAAATAGGCCTCACAATCAACTTCTCATTAATTAAAAAAAACAAGTCTGGCAGGTTCGCATCACAGGATCCGTCTTAAAAAAAGATGTTGGATCCCACTTCTGACACCAGAAAATGTTACGGGTATCGACTCTGATTACAGTATAATGTAGTTAAAATACACTATAATGATCCACAGAATATACACCGGTCAGGATAGCAGCAAGTTATGTGCTTCTCGGATAGCTCAGTATCTTCCCAGTAAGATACTTTGATAATAAGTCTGGATTTCTGACACCACAGATATAGAGAGATATCTGAACTCATATATAGAAAAGGTATCCCCAAGATGTTGCTAATATTTCATAACACCTATGAGGATGTCGGTGAGATGTTTCAACAGTAAATATAACGTTCTCAACAACGACCTTGTTGTCTTGTACTCATTATCCCGGTTGGGATGTTGTCAAAGTCTGATTTTACCAATACACCAATGTTAATGGTGGTCCAATCCACCCACATATAATAGAAGAAGTTAACCCCAGTATTAAAAGGAAAATGACACACTTTTATTCCGTATATTTACAGGACAAATTCCTCTTCAACATATAACCAATAAATGCCACATACCAGCATACAAATAATCTTTTGACTGTCGTAAATTATCATATCAGTTTCATCTATCATGACATATAAGTAGCTTCTGTTATGAAAATAAACGTGACCACAACTGCATCGGACCGCACGATTGAAACGGACTATAGCTGTGGAATGCGAGCGCATTGTAACATTGTTGCCGTTTGCTGCATGTTGTACGTGACCAGCGGGCATCTCTGATTGTCTACCTCGCTGATAAAAACAACATCGCCAGTCAATCCGAGTGGAACACTGAACTGAAATGATTGGGTGAGGTTATTTGTCAGAATCATCTACAGTGCGATAGAATAGGAATTCTATCAACTCATCACAGTTTAGGGACGTTTATTTATTCAAGACTTCAGGAAGGGATATACTTCTGATTATCGCTACATCTGTGTCAACTCATCTAAATCACGAAATGGATTTACACATCTCTATTTGTGAGTGCGGGGACGTCTGAGTTTTGCTTGTTTTACCAAGCTTGCATCATACCTGAAGTGTAACAGTGGACGTCTGATTACATCTAAAAAAAGGCTGGCACTTCTTATCGTCTTATGACATCTATTAGTACATCTACTGGTTCTTCTATTTGCTTTTGGGGGCTTCTAAAAGCAGGACATCTTTGGGCTCTCGCCCACGGCAAAGTGAAGTCAAATGCGAGAACTGCGCAATTTATACTTTCCCGCCTCTGTGGTCACGTGATATTCAAGTACTCTTCAAACCAAAGTTTTGACTGACAACAATTGCGTATAAACAAATGTTTCGATACAGAAACCACCTTTATGAGTTATCTAGCAATTAGTTAATAATTCTAGATCATGAATACACAAACAAACAACAGTGTTCGTTTGCCAATCAACAGAAGAGAAACATGACAGTATTCGCGAGAGTATAATTACGACAACAAGCAAGATGGCTGCCCACGAAGATCGTGACATCAAAATACAAGTGACATCGCTAGGAGTTTATCCAATACCAACATGAATTATCGTTAGCGAGTTCATAAATCAATAACCATGAACAATAATGTAACCGTTAGCACACAATCTAGCTCGTCGGGGGCATTTGGAATCCAGAAATACTACAGTTTGAACCGCTACGTGAACTATAGGATTTACCATGCTGAGCTAAAAATAGCAACACACTGCCCGCGATATTGCAGTGAGATCCAAAGAAGAACAATTCATCAAAACTATGTATTTCTGTACAGAGTGAACAATAAAGATATTCATGTAAGTACAAAGCAAAATATGACTTGTGTTATCTTCGCTTCATTTCCTAAATCATCAATTCCACGAAATATTCAACCAAATGTAATTCCGTAACAAAATTCAAAATTTCGGTTATGTCCTTCCTGGACAATTTTGCCCATGTTGTTGACCAGTCATTATCGCTCTTTCACATTTATTCGAATACACGTGCCTTCCCGGGGACATAACAACAGAATTCATGTGCTTCGGTCTGTCCTCAGAATTTTTTAGACCGAATAAAATCGAAACTTGTAAAATACGAAAAATCGCAACTTCTTAAAAGATGGACCAAAATGTAATTCCGTAACGCAGGTTTGCTTAACCACATTTATCAATTTGAAACTTTACTTGATGGAAATCAGATATAATGTAGTCCAGGCGCTCAGGATTCGAATAAAATCAGGAATTAAATGAGAAACGTTCGAGTTTTGATGGAATATATATGTAACCTACACGTCTTCATAAGGAGGTTAATTCACTGTAATTCCGTAACGCGGTATTCGAATGTCACGTGACCAGGTAGAAAACAATTGTATTTCCCTTTTTTTCTCTCATCCTACAGTTCTTAGTAATAGAATTAGAAAAATGATATTCCAAAACAGATTTTCCCATGGACAAGTAATAACAGGGGTTCAGAAGAAGAAAAAATATGGGTACCTTGTAATTCCGTAACGCTGGAATTGATGAAATACATCATGACAAATAATTTCACAAAATAAGCATTTGTCACACTATTCTAACCTTAACCTTATCTGGCCGGACTGTTTGGGTACATCAACAGATTTCAAATAGAGGCGGGGAGGGTACAGAAGCATGATAATTATTCTTCCTTGTTTACTAACTGATATCTGTAGTATACCATCCTGTTGGACCTATCCATTCCTCCAAACGGGCATATAATAATTGGTCGTTGGCCTACGCGCCCAGAAGTGAATAGGCCTATTTGGCATGCACTTTTTCGGGGCGCAAAAAAGATGATTTTCTTAAGGCGATTAAATATTACAAAAATGTAGTAGGTATGTCGATCTCCCGTTTTTTTATTCACCCTGTTAACATGCCCGTTGGCCGGAGAATCTTTCGCGTATCTAACAAGAAAATCATTTCGTTTGTTTTCTTTGGACGGTGGGTCGCATTTGACACATTTTCGTACATTTCATGGAATATTTCAGAAAAGTTGAACGAGCTTTAAGGAGGATTGCGCCTAATTTCCTGCATGGAGCAGAGATTGTGGACGGTTACAGTGAACCAGTAACGTCTTAGCTTGTTGTACACGCCGATAGTCATTTTCAGTTTCATCCAATCAGTGAGCTCCAGTCACTTTTCCTCAAAAGCTGGGCATGCTAACACAAATGTGTAGTTTGAGATGATGTCAGTCGTTTATGCAAAACCTAATCTGTATTTGCGCGTTGCAAAAGTATCTCCAGCAAGGCCGGACAGTTTTGGCATGGAATGAACAGTCGCTAAATGTCACGGAGAAATGTACAAAATTCCTCATTATAGATTTTTCGACTGTATACTATATTGGAAGATTGTTTTTGTAAGCAAACAGATGATTGGGCATACATTTCACAGGATACCAATCACGTTCAAACTCTATGGAGGCATAGAAATGCAGCAGTCACTCGCCTGTCAACTACTATCTACATTGCTATCGCCAAGGTTTGTCTTCAATATTCGTCAGTTCAAACTTGGACCCGATATATATTCTATTCCCCAAACATATTCTCACTCATCGACAGTACTGATATAAACTGACTGGTATTCTAATTAACGTTAGAAACACGATGCACTTCATATAGACGAAAGCATCACAAGCGCGCCATCTCCGTCGAATATTATCGGCGAGCTGAACATCTCCGAGACGGTATGCTTGACGTTATTACGACATATCGGTAATCTTCGGATACTTCCGGATGAACGTGACGTCACAGACAAGTCTGACGTCAGACCTTTGTCTTGACGCCACGTTGCCACCAGCGTAGGTTTTGTTGACAGTGGAAAAGAAGCGAAATTCGTCTGACTACTTCTGAAAATCTGCAGAGAATTATGTGTCTTGGAGAGTGTCAAGAGCGTGCCCTCAACCCAGGGGCCGCTGTCTTTGTTCCTAGAACATTGATGATCGCCGAAGAGCACAGCAGTCAAACATTGAAGATGGTAAGAAAGGTGTTACCGTAAATCTAGTTTGCCGTAGTAGAAGGTGCATGTTTTCAGTGATCGTGCGGTACCAATAATTCAGATGTTCCGGGCAGTAAGAAGTACCTTTTACAACCTCCTTTCAGTGGCAGCAAATAATTTGGCAACTATCAAAGATTCTCTTAATAATTTCGACTCGTGACCTGCGTTTATTGACAATGAATCTTCAATGATGTAACCATGCATAAGGGAATCATTCGATGCAACCAGTCTTCCTTATACGCTATACCTTGTTCTGAGAGTTTAACTCATTGATTTTCGTTGAAGTAGCATCCTGTGTCTGGATTAGAATATAGAGATGTATGCAGTCAGATATGTATCGGGCACAATAATCTATAGCTCTGACCAGCAATAAAATCTAGATGTAATGCGATTGATGTATTTTGTGTTTGAATGTATTTATGTAAATGGTATTAAAAAAAATAACATTTTTCTTCCACCAGACCTCTCGCCAGAACGTGGATGATGTGGAATTCAATCAACTTCCTCACCAAACCTCTGCGCCTGAAATCGTAAGTTTTCGCAATGTAAATGTTCTATTCTATCCTTGGCTTATGCGCGATGCAATCTAAATAGTAGAATCTCTGTATCTGTCAAAACTCTGTGGTTATATTCCCGAAACATTTGAGATTTTAGTAGTTCGGTGATAATATTGAGAATTGTGTATACTTTCCAGGAGACAACGACAAGCCGTCACCCTGAGACTGTGACATTAAATCAACTTCATGTAATATTAAATCAACTTCATGATCCGACCACTGCGACTGAACCAGTAAGTGTTTGTAAAGTAAATATACTGTTTGTGGCTTACGGGCATATTAAAGCCGAAATGAAATTATTCATTTTGTATAATAAAACTGCGACCATTTCAACACTATTTAATATAGAACCCTGAGACCTACAATGATGTTTTCAATGAATAAAAATTAAAACATTAAGCCAAAGTTAGATAGGGAATTTTGCATTAATTAGTATTTTAGTGTTTGATATCTCATTCCGCCTGATTAAAGAGTATTCATCACTCATAAACGACGAAGCAAATGGCCCCGAATCAAAGTAACGGTACCATATATGACAGATGTATGTTTGTCTTTAATTCTACAGTTTCTCGGAGATCCGTTGCCAGGCTGGTTTGAACCACTCTGTTGCTCGGACTGCTGGGAACCAACTCACCCGATGCATGTCTGCACGAGTCCTCCTTTCGCAATAAATGATCTGGATGCTGTCAAGACCACCATTAATCAGGCCAAGGTAATACCAAATTCACTGCCACAAATATATGATGTTGATATCTCGAGATGGGCATCTATGTAATTCACTTATTGATTCTATGATCTGTGTAGTCTTTATCTAAACAAATCTAACCGTGTCGGCGTGACTTTGATACGATCATGCTGTAAGCGACTCGGAATATAGACTAATCAATGAATATACTGGTCATTATTATAGTCCATGATTGGCACTGATGAGGATTTCAACGCATTTATTCCCCCAAGATCACTGGATACTCTTCCTATCGCTTTCACCTGAAACTATATTTTGCACTTATAGAAGTTGATGTGATGAACATTTTCAATCAAATTCTTGCTGTACCACTCATAGTACGGACTTGAGGTATTGAGTCTTTCTTGTTATTTTAAGCTAACCAGCTTACACTACTTTCCATTTCATCTCAGGTACCGGAACAAAATAATACTGGAGTCTCAAACGTTGAAGCGAAGTACGAGTACAAGAAGGAGTTGCTCCAGTTTTACAAACCGCTCTACGCCTCAACCCCTGTACCCAGCCGCGAAACCATCCCACCAGATAGCAAGGGAATTGAAGTCGCAGAATGCACCAAATTTTGGTCCAGCCAGTTTGACCAGGCCAGGTTATCCGCCTACTTGGAGCGCCTGTCTGCAGATGATGTGACGTTCGAAATCGACGAAGAGGGAGAAAAGATTGCGGTGGGAAGCGGCTCCTTCGGGACTGTCTATCTTGGGAAATATCTGTCTGAGCAAGGGCCAGTTGATGTGGCTATTAAGGAGCTGAGGGATGATCTTGGTGACGACCTTGATCTTCACATGCATAACCTTTACGTGGAGGGCCAAATTCTACAACATCTACAGGTCACCGGGGTCACTCCTCAGTTCTACGGATTCCTCTGGAACCAGGCTACTGGAACTTACAGCCTCGTGGAGGAATTCATTGGCCGCAGCCAGACCTTAGCTCAAATCCTAACTGACGGTCCCGAAGTGTTCAGCAAGGCACAGTGGCGAACCATCTGCCTGTGTCTTGCCGACGGACTCCGCTCGATCCACAAGAGCGGAGTGCTTGTGAATGATATCCATGCCGGAAACATTCTTGTGGTCCTCGGTGAGGGAGAGGAGTTGCCGAAGATCCGATTCATCGACTTCGGCAACGCCTCGTTCAAAGAAGGACTGGAGTTTGATGTCCCTCCCGAGTTGCTAGACCAGACCTGCCTCCCACCGGAAGTCACTCGGTATCACCATTTCACTTCCCCATCCTCCGATATTTACTCTATGGGACTTCTGCTCGATTACATTTCTTGTTACGCGGGAGTCGAATACCTTGACGAAGTGGTGGATTCTTGTTTGACCGAAAATCCAAATGATCGTCCCACAGCGCCGGAGCTCTTCAATTTTTTAATCTACACCTCATGAAATTCTGTACCGCCTTTCTATCAAGCTACTTTAAAATCTCGATACAGCATGAACCATAAAATACTAAAATAACTCGAACTTTCCAATGATAACAAACGTCTACTTTGAAATTACACTTCGTTTTGCGTATCCACCAGTTCGTCCAGTTCTTCGAACCCGCGTATCCGCGTAATATCTTACCATTATCCGATTTTCATATATCTTTTCCTCGTGTATTCGTGTATAATATGACTAGTAAGTAATTATCTGGAGTGAGGCTTGGCGCAAATGTTTGAGAGTTAATATTTCCAAAACCATGATCTTAGCTTATTCACAATTATTATGACCATCCAGCCTCGTATATTCACCGATTTATTCGATATTTTTATATGGACCTTCAATACATTAGACATTTTAACAATGGAATCTGTGATATATTTATTTACACGAGAGAAGTACAATTTAAATGACAATTTTACCGGATTTATGTATTTTGCATCTAATAAAATCTTATTGTATTCACTGACATAATGGTCTTCTGATTTAGTTGATTTTATGTGTTTCTAGACAGCTATATTATGTTAGTATTCCTGGAGTGTTTGTTGTTCAAGTTATAATATTATCCAAACGTTACCGTGCACCGTTTCTCTTCTAATAAGTGGGCTCACGGTTTTAGAGAAATGACCAGCGAACATGGGCTCTGAAACGTGAGACATGACTGGTCGGTGGGTCTCTGACTTGATAGATCACTTCCTCTCTAGAAATTAACTTGATACATTATTCACGGCCTCTCTATAAGAACTTCCTTGTACTTTCGGACATGACTGAATTATGTTACAAGATTACACCATGATTGGTGTCCATGATTGGTGTATAAGTCAGTGTGTGCTGATCTTTGTTGCAGTTTTCCTGGCCAACATCCATAAAATGGACGATCGTTTTAACTACCGAACTCGGAAGAGTTTGGGTTTACATATACAGTCTGGACTAAGCCTCCCTCCCTATACAAATCAAAATTGCCGTCATCCATGAGATCAGAGAGCACACATTTTTCTACTCTGAGTATCAAATCCTGGGATGGAATATCTGGAAGAAGCCTACGATGGATTTGATATTCAGGCTAACATTTTCCACACTATATATTTGTGTCGGTCTTCGTAACAAAACAAAACTAACTTTAAGTAGGTTCAACACTGAAAGCTGTAACGTTAATTGCAACTAACGGAACTATCTCTATTTTAACCATAACCTTATCTGGCCTGGGCTGTTACACCAAAATATCACAAATGGAGGCAGAGAAGGGTGGAATAGGAATCCACATAGTGCGTTTTTATGCCTTTTCATGCAGTCTCTATTCTCACGGCAATCATATAACGCATACACAGCTTTTCCACGCTGTTTCAGGTACTGAAACCCTGAAACTTTGTACAATTCGTGCCATTGGACAGCTTTAGTGACACCATGTCAAATGAATAAGTAGCCGCGGTAAGGGTGCAGTCCATACTTGACACGGTTTCGCACAAAGTGGCCCATCTTTAATTTCATAAGATGAAAGATCGCCCGTTTTTGACAAAATGATAAATATTCGTCCCGTTTTACTAACTGGTATCTATAGTACCATCGTGTTGGACGTAACTATTCCTCCAAACGGGCATATAATGCTCGTTCGCCTACGCGCCACTACAGATCGAGTTAAGGGCTGAAACCACCAAAAAATAGTCTCGATCCGTTAATCCCTTTAGGCAACCTCTGCCACAGAAGTGAATTTGTTTTCAATATTTTTTCCACTCTCTGTTGCGACAAATAATTGATGGCCAGTGGTAGGTGATTGGAGTATGCTATGTGTTTGGTTTCGCTGTGAGTTTGATTTTAACTTCGGCTTTAAGGTCTAATACTGTATTGCTAAGAGGGACTATTTGGGTGCCTGTGCACCGCCTTCTGAAAGCAGAGATAAAAGCCAAAATTATGATGTCATTTGTACGAGCGCGCAGAACTCAAAATCTATATGATGTTTGCCAGCTTGTAGCACTTGAATTAAAGTACTTCTTGTCGCAATATGGAAGTCTAGACTTAATTAGGGAATCGACGAGATGCAATTACGTTAACATTGCCGCCAATGTAAATCTTTTAGTGGTCTAAGCCCTTAATCGTGCCCAGAAGTCAATATTTGGCAGCCCGAAATCCGCACTGTTTCGGGGCGCGAAAATGATTCCTTTAAGGCGATTAAATATTACAAGAAAAGGAGTAGGTAGGTCGATCTCCCGTTTTTTTATTCACCCTGTTAACATGCCCGTCTCTCATGAAATCAGAGAGCACACATTTTCCACACTATATAATTGGATCAATTTCGACGAGAAAAATGAAAGCTGTAACTTTAATAATAGCTGACGGAATTCTCTCTCTCTCACTATTCTATAACCTTAACCTTATCTGGCCGGACTGTTTGGGTACATCAACAGATTTCAAATAGAGGCGGGGAGGGTACAGAAGCATGATAATTATTCTTCCTTGTTTACTAACTGATATCTGTAGCATACCATCCTGTTGGACCTATCCATTCCTCCAAACGGGCATATAATAATTGGTCGTTGGCCTACGCGCCCAGAAGTGAATAGGCCTATTTGGCATGCACTTTTTCGGGGCGCAAAAAAGATGATTTTCTTAAGGCGATTAAATATTACAAAAAAGTAGTAGGTATGTCGATCTCCCGTTTTTTTATTCACCCTGTTAACATGCCCGTTGGCCGGAGAATCTTTCACGTATCTAACAAGAAAATCATTTCGTTTGTTTTCTTTGGACGGTGGGTCGCATTTGACACATTTTCGTACATTTCATGGAATATTTCAGAAAAGTTTTAAGGAGGATTGCGCCTAATTTCCTGCATGGAGCAGAGATTGTGGACGGTTACAATAAACCAGTAACGTCTTAGCTTGTTGTACACGCCGATAGTCATTTTCAGTTTCATCCAATCAGTGAGCTCCATGCAGTCACTTTTCCTCAAAAGCTGGGCATGCTAACACAAATGTGTAGTTTGAGATGATGTCAGTCGTTTATGCAAAACCTAATCTGTATTTGCGCGTTGCAAAAGTATCTCCAGCAAGGCCGGACAGTTTTGGCATGGAATGAACAGTCGCTAAATGTCACGGAGAAATGCACAAAATTCCTCATTATAGATTTTTCGACTGTATACTATATTGGAAGATTGTTTTTGTAAGCAAACAGATGATTGGGCATACATTTCACAGGATACCATTCCCGTTCAAACTTTCTGGAGGCATAGAAATGCAACAGTCACTCGCCTGTCAACTACTAGCTACATTCCTATCGCCAAGGTTTGTCTTCAATATTCGTCAGTTCAAACTTGGACCCGATATATATTCTATTCCCCAAACATATTCTCACTCATCGACAGTACTGATATAAACTGACTGGTATTCTAATTAACGTTAGAAACACGATGCACTTCATATAGACGAAAGCATCACAAGCGCGCCATCTCCGTCGAATATTATCGGCGAGCTGAACATCTCCGAGACGGTATGCTTGACGTTATTACGCCATATCGGTAACCTCCGGATACTTCCGGATGAACGTGACGTCACAGACAAGTCTGACGTCAGACCTTTGTCTTGACGCCACGTTGCCACCAGCTTAGGTTTTGTTGACAGTGAAAAAGAAGCGAAATTCGTCTGACTACTTCTGAAAATCTGCAGAGAATTATGTGTCTTGGAGAGTATCAAGAGCGTGCCCTCAACCCAGGGGCCGCTGTCTTTGTTCCTAAAACATTGATGATCGCCGAAGAGCACAGCAGTCAAACATTGAAGATGGTAAGAAAGGTGTTATCGTAAATCTAGTTTGCCGTAGTAGAAGGTGCATGTTTTCAGTGATCGTGCGGTACCAATAATTCAGATGTTCCGGGGAGTAAGAAGTACCTTTTACAACCTCCTTTCAGTGGCAGCAAATAATTTGGCAACTATCAAAGATTCTCTTAATAATTTCGACTCGTGACCTGCGTTTATTGACAATGAATCTTCAATGATGTAACCATGCATAAGGGAATCATTCGATGCAACCAGTCTTCCTTATACGCTATACCTTGTTCTGAGAGTTTAACTCATTGATTTTCGTTGAAGTGGCATCCTGTGTCTGGATTAGAATGTAGAGATTTATGCATGCAGTCAGATATGTATCGGGCACAATAATCTATAGCTCTGACCAGCAATAAAATCTAGATGTAATGCGATTGATGTATTTTGTGTTTGAATGTATTTATGTAAATGGTATTAAAAAAATAACATTTTTCTTCCACCAGACCTCTCGCCAGAACGTGGATGATGTGGAATTCAATCAACTTCCTCACCAAACCTCTGCGCCTGAAATCGTAAGTTTTCGCAATGTAAATGTTCTATTCTATCCTTGGCTTTGTTCTACGCGATGCAATCTAAATAGTAGAATCTCTGTATCTGTCAAAACTCTGTGGTTATATTCCCGAAATATTTGAGATTTTAGTAGTCCGGTGATAATATTGAGAATTGTGTATACTTTCCAGGAGACAACGACAAGCCGTAACCCTGAGACTGTGACATTAAATCAACTTCATGTAATATTAAATCAACTTCATGATCCGACCACTGCGACTGAACCAGTAAGTGCTTGTAAAGTAAATATACTGTTTGTGGCTTACGGGCATATTAAAGCCGAAATGAAATTATTCATTTTGTATAATAAAACTGCGACCATTTCAACACTATTTAATATATAACGCTGAGACCTACAATGATGTTTTCAATGAATAAAAATTAAAACATTAAGCCAAAGTTAGATAGGGAATTTTGCATTAATTAGTATTTTAGTGTTTGATATCCCATTCCGCCTGATTAAAGAGTATTCATCACTCATAAACGACAAAGCAAATGGTCCCGAATCAAAGTAACGGTACCATATATGACAAATGTATGTTTGTCTTTAATTCTACAGTTTCTCGGAGATCCGTTGCCAGGCTGGTTTGAACCACTCTGTTGCTCGGACTGCTGGGAACCAACTCACCCCATGCATGTCTGCACGAGTCCTCCTTTCGCAATAAATGATCTGGATGCTGTCAAGACCACCATTAATCAGGCCAAGGTAATACCAAATTGACTGCCACAAATATATGATCTTGATATCTCGAGATGGGCATCTATGTAATTCACTTATTGATTCTATGATCTGTGTAGTCTTTATCTAAACAAACCTAACCGTGTCGGCGTGACTTTGATACGATCATGCTGTAAGCGACTCGGAATATAGACTAATCAATGAATATACTGGTCATTATTATAGTCCATGATTGGCACTGATGAGGATTTCAACGCATTTTCCCCCCAACATCACTGGATACTCTTCCTATCGCTTTCACCTGAAACTATATTTTGCACTTATAGAAGTTGATGTGATGAACATTTTCAGTAAAAGTCTTGCTGTACCACTCATAGTACGGACTTGAGGTATTGAGTCTTTCTTGTTATTTTAAGCTAACCAGCTGACGCTAATTTCCATTTCATCTCAGGTACCGGAACAAAATAATACTGGAGTTTCAAACGTTGAAGCGAAGTACGAGTACAAGAAGGAGTTGCTTCAGTTTTACAAACCGCTCTACGCCTCAACCCCTGTACCCAGTCGCGAAACCATCCCACCAGATAGCAAGGGAATTGAAGTCGCAGAATGCACCAAATTTTGGTCCAGCCAGTTTGACCAGGCCAGGTTATCCGCCTACTTGGAGCGCCTGTCTGCAGATGATGTGACGTTCGAAATCGACGAAGAGGGAGAAAAGATTGCGGTGGGAAGCGGCTCCTTCGGGACTGTCTATCTTGGGAAATATCTGTCTGAGCAAGGGCCAGTTGATGTGGCTATTAAGGAGCTGAGGGATGATCTTGGTGACGACCTTGATCTTCACATGCATAACCTTTACGTGGAGGGCCAAATTCTACAACATCTACAGGTCACCGGGGTCACTCCTCAGTTCTACGGATTCCTCTGGAACCAGGCTACTGGAACTTACAGCCTCGTGGAGGAATTCATTGGCCGCAGCCAGACCTTAGCTCAAATCCTAACTGACGGTCGCGAAGTGTTCAGCAAGGCACAGTGGCGAACCATCTGCCTGTGTCTTGCCGACGGACTCCGCTCGATCCACAAGAGCGGAGTGCTTGTGAATGATATCCATGCCGGAAACATTCTTGTGGTCCTCGGTGAGGGAGAGGAGTTGCCGAAGATCCGATTCATCGACTTCGGCAACGCCTCGTTCAAAGAAGGACTGGAGTTTGATGTCCCTCCCGAGTTGCTAGACCAGACCTGCCTCCCACCGGAAGTCACTCGGTATCACCATTTCACTTCCCCATCCTCCGATATTTACTCTATGGGACTTCTGCTCGATTACATTTCTTGTTACGCGGGAGTCGAATACCTTGACGAAGTGGTGGATTCTTGTTTGACCGAAAATCCAAATGATCGTCCCACAGCGCCGGAGCTCTTCAATTTTTTAATCTACACCTCATGAAATTCTATACCGCCTTTCTATCAAGCTACTTTAAAATCTCGATACAGCATGAACTATAAAATACTAAAATAACTCGAACTTTCCAATGATAACAAACGTCTACTTTGAAATTACACTTCGTTTTGCGTATCCACCAGTTCGTCCAGTTCTTCGAACCCGCGTATCCGCGTAATATCTTACCATTATCCGATTTTCATATATATTTTCCTCGTGTATTCGTGTATAATATGACTAGTAAGTAATTATCTGGAGTGAGGCTTGGCGCAAATGTTTGAGAGTTGGGCTCTGTTAATATTTCCAAAATCATGATCTTAGCTTATTCACAATTATTATGACCATCCAGCCTCGTATATTCACCGATTTATTCGATATTTTTATATGGACCTTCAATACATTAGACATTTTAACAATGGAATCTGTGATATATTTATTTACACGAGAGAAGTACAATTTAAATGACAATTTTACCGGATTTATGTATTTTGCATCTAATAAAATCTTATTTTATTCACTGACATAATGATCTTCTGATTTAGTTGATTTTATGTGTTTCTAGACAGCTATATTATGTTAGTATTCCTGGAGTGTTTGTTGTTCAAGTTATAATATTATCCAAACGTTACCGTGCACCGTTTCTCTTCTAATAAGTGGGCTCACGGTTTTAGAGAAATGACCAGCGAACATGGGCTCTGAAACGTGAGACATGACTGGTCGGTGGGTCTCTGACTGGATATATCACTTCCTCTCGAGAAATTAACTTGATACATTATTCACGGCCTCTCTATAATAACTTCCTTGTACTTTCGGACATGACTGAATTATGTTACAAGATTACACCATGATTGGTGTCCATGATTGGTGTATAAGTCAGTGTGTGCTGATCTTTGTTGCAGTTTTCCTGGCCAACATCCATAAAATGGACGATCGTTTTAACTACCGAACTCGGAAGAGTTTGAGTTTATATATACAGTCTGGACTAAGCCTCCCTCCCTACAAATCAAAATTGCCGTCATCCATGAGATCAGAGAGCACACATTTTCCTACTCTGAGTATCAAATCCTGCGATGGAATATCTGGAAGAAGCCTACGATGGATTTGATATTCAGGCTAACATTTTCCACACTATATATTTGTGTCGGTCTTCGCAACAAAACAAAACTAACTTTAAGTAGGTTCAACACTGAAAGCTGTAACGTTAATTGCAACTAACGGAACTATCTCTATTTTAACCATAACCTTATCTGGCCTGGGCTGTTACACCAAAAGATTTCAAATGGAGGCGGAGGAGGGTGGAATAGGAATCCACATAGTGCGTTTTTATGCCTTTTCATGCAGTCTCTATTCTCATGGCAATCATATAACGCATACTCAGCTTTTCCACGCTGTTTCAGGTACTCAAACCCTGAAACTTTGTACAGTTCGTGCCATTAGACAACTTTAGTGACACCATGTCAAATGAATAAGTAGCCGCGGTAAGGGTGCAGTCCACACTTGACACGGTTTCGCACAAAGTGGCCCATCTTTAATTTCATAAGATGAAAGATCGCCCGTTTTTGACAAAATGATAAATATTCGTCCCGTTTTACTAACTGGTATCTATAGTACCATCGTGTTGGACGTAACTATTCCTCCAAACGGGCATATAATGCTCGTTCGCCTACGCGCCACTACAGATCGAGTTAAGGGCTGAAACCACCAAAAAATAGTCTCGATCCGTTAATCCCTTTAGGCAACCTCTGCCACAGAAGTGGATTTGTTTTCAATATTTTTTCCACTCTCTGTTGCGACAAATAATTAATGGCCAGTGGTAGGTGATTGGAGTATGCTATGTGTTTGGTTTCGCTGTGAGTTTGATTTTAACTTCGGCTTTAAGGTCTAATACTGTATTGCTAAGAGGGACTATTTGGGTGCCTGTGCACCGCCTTCTGAAAGCAGAGATAAAAGCCAAAATTATGATGTCATTTGTACGAGCGCGCAGAACTCAAAATCTATATGCGCGACCCCATCAAGATGTTTGCCAGCTTGTAGCACTTGAATTAAAGTACTTCTTGTCGCAATATGGAAGTCTAGACTTAATTAGGGAATCGACGAGATGCAATTACGTTAACATTGCCGCCAATGTAAATCTTTTAGTGGTCTAAGCCCTTAATCGTGCCCAGAAGTCAATATTTGGCAGCCCGAAATCCGCACTGTTTCGGGGCGCGAAAATGATTCCTTTAAGGCGATTAAATATTACAAGAAAAGGAGTAGGTAGGTCGATCTCCCGTTTTTTTATTCACCCTGTTAACATGCCCGTCCCTCATGAAATCAGAGAGCACACATTTTCCACACTATATAATTGGATCAATTTCGACGAGAAAAATGAAAGCTGTAACTTTAATAATAGCTGACGGAATTCTCTCTCTCTCACTATTCTATAACCTTAACCTTATCTGGCCGGACTGTTTGGGTACATCAACAGATTTCAAATAGAGGCGGGGAGGGTACAGAAGCATGATAATTATTCTTCCTTGTTTACTAACTGATATCTGTAGCATACCATCCTGTTGGACCTATCCATTCCTCCAAACGGGCATATAATAATTGGTCGTTGGCCTACGCGCCCAGAAGTGAATAGGCCTATTTGGCATGCACTTTTTCGGGGCGCAAAAAAGATGATTTTCTTAAGGCGATTAAATATTACAAAAAAGTAGTAGGTATGTCGATCTCCCGTTTTTTTATTCACCCTGTTAACATGCCCGTTGGCCGGAGAATCTTTCACGTATCTAACAAGAAAATCATTTCGTTTGTTTTCTTTGGACGGTGGGCCGCATTTGACACATTTTCGTACATTTCATGGAATATTTCAGAAAAGTTTTAAGGAGGATTGCGCCTAATTTCCTGCATGGAGCAGAGATTGTGGACGGTTACAATAAACCAGTAACGTCTTAGCTTGTTGTACACGCCGATAGTCATTTTCAGTTTCATCCAATCAGTGAGCTCCAGTCACTTTTCCTCAAAAGCTGGGCATGCTAACACAAATGTGTAGTTTGAGATGATGTCAGTCGTTTATGCAAAACCTAATCTGTATTTGCGCGTTGCAAAAGTATCTCCAGCAAGGCCGGACAGTTTTGGCATGGAATGAACAGTCGCTAAATGTCACGGAGAAATGCACAAAATTCCTCATTATAGATTTTTCGACTGTATACTATATTGGAAGATTGTTTTTGTAAGCAAACAGATGATTGGGCATACATTTCACAGGATACCAATCACGTTCAAACTCTCTGGAGGCATAGAAATGCAACAGTCACTCGCCTGTCAACTACTATCTACATTGCTATCGCCAAGGTTTGTCTTCAATATTCGTCAGTTCAAACTTGGACCCGATATATATTCTATTCCCCAAACATATTCTCACTCATCGACAGTACTGATATAAACTGACTGGTATTCTAATTAACGTTAGAAACACGAGGCACTTCATATAGACGAAAGCATCACAAGCGCGCCATCTCCGTCGAATATTATTGGCGAGCTGAACATCTCCGAGACGGTATGCTTGACGTTATTACGACATATTGGTAATCGTCGGATACTTCCGGATGAACGTGACGTCACAGACAAGTCTGACGTCAGACCTTTGTCTTGACGCCACGTTGCCACCAGCGTAGGTTTTGTTGACAGTGAAAAAGAAGCGAAATTCGTCTGACTACTTCTGAAAATCTGCAGAGAATTATGTGTCTTGGAGAGTATCAAGAGCGTGCCCTCAACCCAGGGGCCGCTGTCTTTGTTCCTAAAACATTGATGATCGCCGAAGAGCACAGCAGTCAAACATTGAAGATGGTAAGAAAGGTGTTATCGTAAATCTAGTTTGCCGTAGTAGGTGCATGTTTTCAGTGATCGTGCGGTACCAATAATTCAGATGTTCCGGGGAGTAAGAAGTACCTTTTACAACCTCCTTTCAGTGGCAGCAAATAATTTGGCAACTATCAAAGATTCTCTTAATAATTTCGACTCGTGACCTGCGTTTATTGACAATGAATCTTCAATGATGTAACCATGCATAAGGGAATCATTCGATGCAACCAGTCTTTCTTATACGCTATACCTTGTTCTGAGAGTTTAACTCATTGATTTTCGTTGAAGTGGCATCCTGTGTCTGGATTAGAATGTAGAGATTTATGCATGCAGTCAGATATGTATCGGGCACAATAATCTATAGCTCTGACCAGCAATAAAATCTAGATGTAATGCGATTGATGTATTTTGTGTTTGAATGTATTTATGTAAATGGTATTAAAAAAATAACATTTTTCTTCCACCAGACCTCTCGCCAGAACGTGGATGATGTGGAATTCAATCAACTTCCTCACCAAACCTCTGCGCCTGAAATCGTAAGTTTTCGCAATGTAAATGTTCTATTCTATCCTTGGCTTTGTTCTACGCGATGCAATCTAAATAGTAGAATCTCTGTATCTGTCAAAACTCTGTGGTTATATTCCCGAAATATTTGAGATTTTAGTAGTCCGGTGATAATATTGAGAATTGTGTATACTTTCCAGGAGACAACGACAAGCCGTAACCCTGAGACTGTGACATTAAATCAACTTCATGTAATATTAAATCAACTTCATGATCCGACCACTGCGACTGAACCAGTAAGTGCTTGTAAAGTAAATATACTGTTTGTGGTTTACGGGCATATTAAAGCCGAAATGAAATTATTCATTTTGTATAATAAAACTGCGACCATTTCAACACTATTTAATATATAACGCTGAGACCTACAATGATGTTTTCAATGAATAAAAATTAAAACATTAAGCCAAAGTTAGATAGGGAATTTTGCATTAATTAGTATTTTAGTGTTTGATATCCCATTCCGCCTGATTAAAGAGTATTCATCACTCATAAACGACAAAGCAAATGGTCCCGAATCAAAGTAACGGTACCATATATGACAAATGTATGTTTGTCTTTAATTCTACAGTTTCTCGGAGATCCGTTGCCAGGCTGGTTTGAACCACTCTGTTGCTCGGACT
>JAVTVY010047793.1:0-23147 GCA_036873755.1 Hanleya hanleyi | reverse complement strand
TTCAGTTACAGATATGATTTCCTTCTTGTTTTCAGTGATGTGTATGTTAAGATATGGCAGTTCAGTGAGGTACTGTCTACTCAGGTTCACAGAGAACAGTTCATCTAGTCTTACAGATACACATAGCCAGTTCATGCAGTGTAGCCTAATTTGATGCATGTAGACACCCAGCTTTTTGTTTCAGCATTTTACAAAGTTGTGGTATTAAAAGTAGTTTAACTTTTGATATTGTGCTTACTTGCTACCAGCATGCATATATCTCACACACACACACACACACACACACACTTAGAATATGTAGTCCCCCTCCACCCACCCCAACTTTGCTTATTAGTGCACTACTTACAGCTTGTTTAAATGGACTTTGAGATTTTTGTATACACCGAAGTGAAGAACAAATCTATGTAATATATACATGTAAGAGTATTATTTGAAAACTAATCTTTCAAAAAGATATAACATTAAACTTGTATTTTGCTGAAAATCGCAAACGTTGTATCACCTCTCCTCTATAAGTATGGGTATTTTCTACATTACCATGTACATACTCTAGTGAAGAATTAGCTAGTACAGCTTGAAGTATGCTTATATGCTCAAACCACACCAAGGCTCATTTGCATCTACAGTATTAGGGAAGATTACATATCTGTAAACTAGACATAGCATCTCTCAAACATGTATTATAATCCTTCGGCATTCTGAAGTTGGTTTGCATTCTCTCCAATAAAAGTCCAGCTAAATAAATCAGTTGTTTTTTACAGCACCAATCTGCGTCTGTCTGTGTTCCATTATCTCCATAATTTTGTTAATAAATTCCTTTGCTTTGTTATGTTTCACTTTTATTTTTATTCTTTTCTTCCCCCCATTTGTGGCGCTACCTTCCCTCTGTGCTTGCTTTCGTCTGCTGTGTTCAGTGATAACACCGTGGCCGTGTGGAGACAGAAAGCAGGCTCTGAACCCTCCGACAGCTCTGACCTTGGGGACGACAAGAGCAGTAGCTCATGATGAACTCTTACATCCTGCCGGATCTCCAGTTTTCGTCTTTCATCATTTCTGACCGAAATGTCAGAACGACTTTCGAACAATTGCCAATGTTTGAATAGTAGAATAATGGTTATGTCATGTCAGAATGTGTGTGTGAACTGATGGAATAGAAAATAAGCGTGAAGTCAAATAATTGTGAGGTAAAAGGAATTGTTTTGAACTGATGTTGATCTCCTGAGTGAATGAAAGGTTTGCATTCTTTTGTTTTGCTGTACATTTTTGTCTGGTATATTATTGTATACTTATAAGTAACCTTAACTGTATGTTTGTATGTACATCTGCCAGTATAACATACCACTTATAGTCTTGTATATAATTGGCTATGTTACTTTATTAACTACCTCCTTTCCTATTGAATGTACCATGAATATATGAGAGTAATTCTGACTCTACAGCCAATATCTAGCCATTCACAGCGAGCCGGCACTTATAATTCACTGTACCTGTCATCCAATGGTATTGTTGATTCAAGTTAAAGCGCTATATAATCAAACTGACAACACTCACCCGATTGTCAAAGTTTAGGCTGTAGTGGAAAAGTGTACTTTCGCTCCCACCAAGAATATTTATGGTGATATGAATTTGCAGACCCCGACAGATGTGTATTCAGTAAGTTGATGATACTGAGCATGAACCTAAATAACTATTCAGAAATCTCATGTTAGATTGTTCTGTTCATAATTGGGTGAATATGCCCAGGATTGTCACAAGATTGTGTAGAAGACAAGGTCCATATTGTGGAATGATTAGTTGAGATTTTCCATGGTTCCTAGCTATAGCCTAGGTCTGTTCTCTTAGCAATAATAAAGCCAAACCCGATGTGAGTGCTCGAAGGTATGTTAATTTTTTTTTATTTTATTGTGCCATGTGTTAATTTAGTCTGTTTTATTCTTAGACTAATGATTTTTTTCTTGCAAAGTGCTACAAGCAGTTTTCATTTAGTTTGGGATTGTCCATTCAAGATCCATTCAAGATCCATTCACATTAGTCATGTGTTAGTGTGGTTTTACTGAACATTCCAGGCAAAATACTTGTTAAATTTTCTAGAATTTGTATTTTCATGTGAAGTACGTGAGAGGTGCTACAAGTAGTTGTTAGTCAGTTTGGGGCTGTTCATTCAAGCTCCATCTATATCACTGTGATTTAAATGAACATTCCAGGGTATGCTACTCACTAATTTTCTAGGACTTCATGTGAGGTGAAGCCTTGCCAAAATTGAAAAATTAGTCTCCTTCACTGTATAAAAAATGGTCGTGGAGAAACGATGTTGGAAATGAACAGTGAATATCAAAAATTATCTTGTTGAAGAACCATATTGTTTCGGACTACAATTTGAGATTGACAGTTTTGCGTACACACATGAAAAAGTTATCCAATGACCTTGAATGTTAACAGATTGAATCACATTGTTGAAGCTCTTGGCTCTGTTTTTCATCTTCAAATGATGTCATGGAGGCAGTAAACATACTTATCTCACCATTCCATTGATTGGTTCACATTCTGTGTCTGTTAAATAATGTCATCATCATCACATCCTAGAACTCTGTTTGTTTGTTTTCCCTCCTAGGTCCAGGGTACATTGAATTCATGGAATTTACGCACTTGAATCAATGTTTTTGTCTGAAGACCTATCTGTCAACATAATGATGATCTCACAGTGGAGAATGCTTGTGAACAGTATCAACTATTGTCTGTTTAAATCATCAGGTCTCCTACATTTTTACCATTACAGGAGATACATTTTTAGAAACGATCATTGCTCATGACTGCATTTATGATTCATCGTCATTCCATCCGAGTGTTTGTCACCATTTTTGACAGAGCTTTCATATACAGGTATATTTATGTCCTTGGATAATAAACAAAGGATGATATATGTATATCTTAGTGTGTAGAATCTGGTTGGTTTTGGACCAAAAATTTACAGCATTTATAATTAACCATTCCCATTATATTAGCCTAAGGTTACAGGTAACATAGTCATTCCTTTCTCTTTCATATTTATATTAGTGGTCCATGTATATATAGTCTATTGGTTCCTTGTGTGTTTGTCCAATGTAAGATGACATCAGCATGAATATTTGTACCAAAGAGTCGTCAATGATGCTGGCTGTATCCACATGCAAGACATTTTATATTACACAGAGCCATTATTAGCTAAGTTATTTTAGAAGATGGCTAATGGCGCACTGTGTTTTTGTTGTCTGCAGGCAGAGAGAACTTGAGAAAGTTGTTGTATCACCAGCAACATAAATGTAAAACCTAGCATTTCATTCTCACTGTGGGTTCATGTCATATTCGCAAATCAGCGGATTGGAATTTACTGCCAAGACACTTTCCTGTTTTATAATGGAGTACCTGGGCCAAACTGATCATCGTAACTTGTGAATATCCATCAATGCTGGCCTTGTATCAAAGCTCAACAGCTGTTAGTCGGTCCAAACTATATAACTTGTAAAGTCAGGCGTATCCACATTGTTCTATGATAGTTTCTATATGTACTAAAACTTGGATATGCTGAACACTATCTTGTAAGTACTCTAAGATATTACTTGTCTCTATGTATCATGATGAGCTGGACGACCACATCTCCAGGTACAGACAGACCTAATTACCATAATGTTGTCTATACTTTATATATTAGACTGGAGTTACAGGTATCTTGGATTATCTGACTACCTGTCTTTTCTGCTGTACCAGGTGAGAGACTGCCATTCCAGATACATGTACTGTTGGCCAAACAATGCTGGTCATTTCAGTCAATGTTTTTCTTGCATGACTCGTGAGAAGGGAAAGAAATAATTGTTGCTAATATGCCCAAAGATACATGTAATTCTAATGAAGACCGGTTATTTGTTACTCAAAATCTTCTCTCTCTCCCCACTGTGGTGATCAATAGTCTCCAGATGTGATATTGTGAATAGCACCAGTGATTGTGAAGTGGTTTTATACACAACTCCAGTTGATGCTTTCTGTTGGAGGCATAAAGATGCATTAATCCCTTACTGTTCCATAGTTATGATAGTGTACCACAAGCAGATATACTGTGGTCAATATCAATGTTAAATTATTTTCCGATAGATTCAAATGTTCGGTAATTAAGAAACAGTAAGGGTTCAACACCAGTTGTTGTTTTTTTCAGAGATAAAAAATCAGCAGTGTTCGAATTATTTTCCCATCCCACTGGCAAAATTCAAGTATTAGAATTATTTTTAACAGAGGCGAAATAATTGCCATTTTTGAAATTAATTAGAGAGACAGATTATTAAAGAGATTACTGTATGATTATCACACATGAAATCTACATCTGTCTTCTGTTTGACGCATAATCTGCGCATGTGAAAAATCACCGGTGTTCAGCCTCGTGAATCTTCACACATGAACCACGTGATTCATGTGTTATAGTCATACATGTATGTGGTGATTTGAAATATTAGCGATTTTTAACAAGTCAATATCATCCATCACCAGACCTGTCCCACATTTCACTCGCACTAGTATAGATGTGTCTGTGTGTGGTTCACTCGCACTAGTATAGATGTGTCTGTGTGTGGTTCACTCGCACTAGTATAGATGTGTCTGTGTGTGGTTCACTCGCACTAGTATAGATGTGTCTGTGTGTGGTTCACTCGCACTAGTATAGATGTGTCTGTGTGTGGTTCACTCGCACTGGTATAGATGTGTCTGTGTGTGGTTCACTCGCACTAGTATAGATGTGTCTGTGTGTGGTTCACTCGCACTAGTATAGATGTGTCTGTGTGTGGTTCACTCGCACTAGTATAGATGTGTCTGTGTGTGGTTCACTCGCACTAGTATAGATGTGTCTGTGTGTGGTTCACTCGCACTGGTATAGATGTGTCTGTGTGGTTCACTCGCACTAGTATAGATGTGTCTGTGTGTGGTTCACTCGCACTAGTATAGATGTGTCTGTGTGTGGTTCACTCGCACTAGTATAGATGTGTCTGTGTGTGGTTCACTCGCACTAGTATAGATGTGTCTGTGTGTGGTTCACTCGCACTAGTATAGATGTGTCTGTGTGTGGTTCACTCGCACTGGTATAGATGTGTCTGTGTGTGGTTCACTCGCACTAGTATAGATGTGTCTGTGTGTGGTTCACTCAAGAGTCTCACATATGTAGCTGTTGCTAGGGAAGATGCATGTATGTGAGGTACGTATGATTCAAACATTGTACTATTTTGCCTGCGCCAAGATGTTGGTAATAGAAATGATATTTGGTTATAGAAAGTATCCTTTAGGATGTTTATTCCAACTGTTTGACTTAATTAGCATCTTTGTTTGTGAGGTTATTTATTGGACTGCATGAATATAGGTACACTTGCGTCATGTTTCTGCATGAATATAGGTACACTTGCGTCATGTTTCTGCATGAATATAGGTACACTTGCGTCATGTTTCTGCTATGCTGAGCTGGTCACCTTCTTAGCTCTTGAGATTTCTTCCAATTCACAATTCAAAAGTTCACATGAACTAACCTGTTGGTAAAGTACGTTATAAACACTAGCTGTGATATGTACGACTATTGTATACTATGAGTACTTGTGTGTGCGTGATAGTAATGTCAGCCTGGTGATTGGACATACTATGTCTCTGATGTTGACCATAAAATCCTGCAAACATTTCTCATTATATCTCGCATGTACTGTATGTAATATGTGTGAGCAGCACTGTAACAGCATTGATAGAACAGACTATAACATATGTTGTATTTAGCTTGCTGCTCTTCTGTTTGCCACTTTGAACATTATATTTCGGTACTGTTATGCCAGCTTCATATTAACTACTGATACCCAAATATCTGACACATCCTTTAAAACACTGGTTGCTTGTTAGTGTCACTGGTTGCTTGTTATTGTCACTTGTTGCTTGTTATTCACAATTCTATCAAACGTTGTTAACTTGAAGTGTTCAAGCCTCAACAGTTTGTTTTGTAAGTGTATCTGATTATTGGATGGTGGGTGATTTATTCACTTTATTCCATGCCCAATTTTATAAATGGCACATTCTAACATGTCGGCCCCACATAAATGAATGTGAATGTGTACTGGATTATTTTAAGTCAAAAGTATTATCAATACATTAAACAATATTGCTGGCATGTCTGGGTGTTGTTTGTGGTGTGATGTCAAACCATACATTGCAGCAGGAGTTGGCATACTTCAGGCCAAAGTAGTCGACGTGAAAGATCAACTTTTTGCCAGTTTCTGAAGAAGTTTTTGAAACCCGGCCAGTTTTTGAAGAAGTTTTTGAAACCCGGCCAGTTTTTGAAGAAGTTTTTTTCAGACAGAGAAATGAAGAGAATCGTTGAGGCTGTTCATCGATAGTGGAGTCATCTATGCTCTTTAGCATCATATGGACACCTTCTGAATAAAGCCTTTAGTTCCATCTGACTTTATGGTCACTAATTTTGGTACAACACATGTTAGGGAAGTAACAATGGGGTTCGCCAGCTCGAACTGACGCCAGGTGGCTACGTGTACCAAGAGGTAAATAGCGCATGCCCATGTCGTTTTTATGGACGTCACAAAGGCAACGTCATAATGTACCGACATCATAACTTCGTTTTATGACGCCACGTGTTCTTTACCTGTTGGAACACTAGCGCCGCCTAGTGTGGCTGGCGATCCCCATTACTGACAATTATTAATTACTGGCAAGTACCAGTCTTGGAAAATATTGCTGTACAAACTGTATGTTAATTATCATGATATTTCAGTTGGTTGTGTTTATGTCATGGGCTGCCCGTGTTGAGCCATGTTTGTACTGTAAATGTAAAGTTAACCAAACTCACATATATATATTTATTGCTGTTATCATACAGCGGATACCATTGTTATCACACTGTATCATCATGCAGTGGTACCATTGTTATCACACTGTATCATCATGCAGTGGTACCATTGTTATCACATTGTGTTATCATACATCGGTATCATTGTTTGCCAATGTATATTGGATACCATTGTTGGCACACATTGGATACCATTGTTATCACACATTGGATACCATTGTTGGCACACATTGGATACCATTGTTATCACACATTGGATACCATTGTTGGCACACATTGGATACCATTGTTATCGCACATCAGATACCATTTTTATCACTCTGTGTTATCATGCATCAGATACCATTGTTACCACACTGAACTTATCAGTACATTGGATGCCATTGTTATCACACCGGGTTATCAGTACATTGTACACCATTGTAATCACACCATGTTATCATATATTGGATACCATTGTTTTCACACCATGTTATCATACAGTGGATACCATTGTTATCATAAAATGGATACTATTGTTACCATACAATGGATATCATTGTTATCACACTGTTGGATACTATTGTTATCACACAGTGTTATACAATTGATACCATTGTTAGTACACTGTTATCATGCAATGCTGTACCATTGTATCACATGGATACCATTGTTATCACTCCATGTTATCATACATTTGATACTATTGTTATCACACTGTGTTGGATATCATTATCACACTGTGTTATCATATGATGGATACCATTGTTATCACACTATGTTATCATACAAGGGATACCATTGTTATCCCACATTCCATACCAGTTATCACACTGTGTTGGATATCATTATCACACTGTGTTATCATATGATGGATACCATTGTTATCACACTATGTTATCATACAAGGGATACCATTGTTATCCCACATTCCATGTACCAGTTATCACACTGTTGGATACCATTGTTATCCCACATTCCATACCAGTTATCACACTGTGTTGGATATTATTGTTATCACAGTGTGTTATCATACAATGGATACCATTATTATCACACTGTGTTATCACAATGGATACCATTATTATCACACTGTGTAATCATACAATGTATACCACATTATCACATCGTGATACATGTATGTATATTATGACTGTGGAGTGGGTCAGTGGAGATTGTATATTATGTGATGTATCTGTATATATCCCAATGTGATCATGGTTACCAGAGCTAGTTCTCACCTGAATACTTCATCATGTTTCTACTTGTATCTTACCTGTACAGGCCAGACAAGTGATTAAAAACTATATTTTTATTACCAACTTCATACTTTGTGTTGTCTTAATATGTTGTAGAGAAGACATCTTAGCTTGCTAAGGGCATTTCACGTTTCACTTAACACTACCCTTAGATAATCGCTGTGATTCGGCATGTATTTCAGACGGCGCCATCTATCTAGAGGGAGATAATCCAGTTTGAAAGTTGTTCCCAAAGCATGAGGTCAAATGTCGGCCCCATTTAAACGAGCCAATGAAATTATCTGTTTTCAAATATTTCTCAGACATGTAGACGTGTCAGTTTCACAAGGCGCAAGACTGGGGGAGTCTACGCGAGACCAAAACGAAGTTGTGCGAATTAGCTATTTTATTTCTCACTCTAGTGGAGCATGCTTCTTTGTTTATCTTAAGAAAAATCATATATTACAAACGACCTAACATATTTGAAAACAAAATAAAATCGGCGGCAGACCACAGGGAAATGATATGCTTTTTATTTTGTGATGGGGGCACTTCGAGGCCCACCATGGGATCATTTCAATCGATCGCTTTCTGGAGGTGTGTCTTCGTTGTATGAATGTGATTGCACCGATGTCGGATGTAACGGGACCAGTCGGATGTGACCATTTGGGAAACGCCCTATTACACTCGGATAGCACCCGTTACTGCATGGCTACGAGCAGAAGTTTCTACGTATGATCGTGCCATGCGTTCGGATGATGTAGAGAAGATGAATGGATTGAGAAAATTAAGCACCCATATTTAGTAATAGTACATGTATGCCGAAGGTTCAAGAATGCTGCCCTCCTTTAATGGATCTGGAGAGATTGACCGTTGTGCGCATAGGTCATGGGATTTACGTTGAGTGTCGCTGTGCACATCCAGGTCATGGAATTGACCTCGTGTCGCTGTGCACATCCAGGTCATGGGAAGAATTAAGGGCATCAGCTCCTCGAACAGCTTGTTGTACGAGGTGACTAACTGGGGCACCCATGGGGTTTTCAGATTTAAAAAGTAATAGTACCAAAACGTCGTGATATGACTGAAAGATTGTTGAAAGCGACGTTATATCATATTCTTTCACTAACTGACTGAATCTAAAGAGTGTTTTTGATCATGGATGCTTCACTACCACTGAAACTAGTCTTTGCTGAATTTTATCCATTCTGTTCTGGATTTGTGCAAAAGAAAAGAAAAATTAATTTGGATCTTATATGAAAAATTTCAATTCGGAGTGCAGTTGCTGTTTGTTTTCGGTCTTAAACTGAATAAACTATATACGGAGGGGAAATAACGATAGCCATGGAAATCTGTCCGTTCATCTATCCGTTTTTCTTGCCAACACAACTCCTACACTTTGCACTTTATGGTTCAAACTACTGTGGATTAGGTGATAGTATCTTGTCAATGCAACTCCTACACCTGATAAGGTTATTTATTGAGGGTAACTCGCACTGTGGGGCTTCCGGGGATTGACCTGGGATGTCGTTGTGCACACCCCAGGTCATGGTAAGAATAAGCCTCCGCTTGTCGTAAGAGGCGACTAACTGAGGCACCCATGGAACTCCCAGGTGTGAAAAGGAATAGGACCCCACCAGTGTGGTTCCCGGGTGTGAAAAGTAATAGGACCCAACGTTGTGATATGACTGAAATATACCGGTAATTGAAAGCGACGTTAAGTCATATATATTCACTCACTCGAGTGTAACTCTGTCCGTTACAAAACCATTCTTCTCGGAAGGAGAGGGGGGTAAACAGAATACTTGGTGGAAAGTATCGGCAACAGTCTGAAGATGCGCATGTGCTCTTCCAGTTGACAGAGGAGTTTTCCTTACTGAGTTATTGCCCTTCACAGTTTAAAATATTGTAGATTAAATGATATCTTTTCAAGACCACGTCTCGGACACTTGATATGGTTCACATAATACTTTGTGGATATTATCGGCACAGTCTGGAGATGCACACAGATGCTCTTCCTGCGGACAGTATATTTCCTTACTGAGTTATTGCCCTTCACAGCTCAAAATACTGTAGATTTAAATGATATCTTGTAAATGCAACTCCTACAATTTTGATGGTGTTCACATGATACTTGCTGGATATTATCGACACAGTTTAGAGACGCACATGTCCTGTGATGTGATCCCCTAAGTATTACATTGTACATCACTGATTTCTCACAGAAATGCACCTGTTCTCCTTCCTAGTTCACGGACACTGGGGTCAGGGGTTACACCATCTCCTGATGGCTCTCACTGAAAATTGATCAGTGCAGAAAAATTGTTTGCCTGAGAAAATGATCTGAAAAGAATTACTAGTATGGGGCTTTTGATTTCATCATAAACAAAAGATAACAAAGTTGAGGTGGATCTACTGTGACTGACCTTGAGTACTCAATGCTTTTAAATGGAAGACAGCTGCAGGAAATCAAACTGTGGGGTGTAATCCAGTAACCTGTCCAATCATTAAATTACCAGGGATTGTTTATCCAGTGTAACCTTGTAATGTATACTGCATGTCCACAGCTGTTTGATGCCTGAGTGAATTGAATAATGGCTGATAATACAGAGGGGAACTGATCTTTGGATTTTAAGGTAAGAATACATTCAAGGGCCATTCAATAGTATTATAACAGATTCTGTGTTCCGAATCTTACTGGATGATGTTTCTGGAGCCTTTACATATTCATTGTACAAGAAAAACAATTTAAGAGAAAGAGCCGTAAGCGTGGTAATCAAATCTGTGGAGTTGCCCTTTCCATCTGAGCTTATGCTGGTTCATAGCTGATACTCCTGTTATTGAGTATTACATGCACCTATTGAATGGTACATTAAAGTTATTCTTTCTCTCAAACATTAATTCCACATATACAGATTGCTTTGTTGGGTTAATTCCATACCAAGAGCTACATGTAGCCTTTCTAAATTTACACCACACATACATCCACATATTAACCAGAAGCCCATTGAATATGACTGGCCTTGACTTACTGAGCTATATTTAAATCACATGTAAAGTATCACTTGGCTGTCCAGAACCATATCACATACAAGTATATGTATGCAGCTTAATGAATGGACCAGGAACCTAAATTGTAGATTAGTAATCTGGACTGGCTTTGGCAGATGAATTGACTAGAGATGGTTTATTGGTTATAGTGTATTAATACATCTAAGGCAGCATGATTAAAGTATGGAGTGGTAGTACAGGGTTATATACCAGAACCTTATTAAAGATGATTGACCTTGACCTACATGTACTTTTTTGTACATTATAACTTAATATAGGGTAAGATTAAGCCATGACCACATCCAGCTTGACAGTTCCATTGTACATGAACACCACACATGGATCTGGTGATGGACCTTGACCCAGTTGAATACAAGTGACTTAATGACATAATGTGAGAATGATGCTGATTCACCAAACTTGCCTGATTTACACCCCAGATCTAGGCATATGGATCCCATTACAAAGAGATTCTGAATTCATTCAGCTATATTTACACCTCTCAGTCTTATTAATTTCTTTTTAGCAATTGAACAAAAATGTTAAGGTTGAAAAAGCCATTAATTTTATCAGCATGATGTTAATTGCCAGCCATTGGGTTCATTGATTAATATGCTCAGAAATTAAAACATAACACTGACATCATGCATGATATTATTAAATAAATATTATAGTGCTATAGACCAGCTTTGTGCCTTCTACCTGTTATACACAGGCTTGGTGGTCTAGAGCTGACTTCAGGGTTTGTTTATCTTCACTATGGCAATGGAGCCCTGGTCTTTATTGAAGGACAATGGGGACTTCTGGTTAGAGCTACCCTACTGGAACCCTGCTCTTTCATAGCCTGAAATGTTAATACTGTAGGGGCTAATGTTACCACTAATGCCTTGATCGCTGCTGTATTATATCACTTTATATTACAGCTTACAGATAGAGCAAATCTTTTTTCTCTATATTCCTTTGTCAGGCTATTAGTATCGCGGCTTTTCATTTTTCAGGTGCAGGTAGTTGACACAAGGACACAACTTAAATACTCTTAGGTGTTTCCCATATTATGGTACTATGTCATTTGTGTGTACAAGCACCTGCACAGAAAACAGACCTACGTACATGTAGTGGAAGTATACGTGCTGTATGAGTTGCTCGCCTTTCATCTGAGTCTTCCGCTCCCAACTGCAATTGATCGACTCGCAAGGTAAAGACCTGATTACCTATACTTGATTGAATTGTAAGTTAAATATTTAATTGACTATTTCATTAATTCATAAGGTAGACATTTGATAGACTATTTGATTGAATTGTAAGGTAAAGACTTGTTTGACTATTTGATTGACTCACAAGGTTAAGACTTGATTGACTATTTGATTGCATTGTGCTGTAAAGACTTGATTGACTATTTGATTGAAATGTAAGGTAAAGACTTGATTGACTATTTGATTGAAATGTAAGGTAAAGACTTGATTGACTATTTGATTGAAATGTAAGGTAAAGACTTGATTGACTATTTGATTGAAATGTAAGGTAAAGACTTGATTGACTATTTGATTGAAATGTAAGGTGAAGACTTGATTGACTATTTGATTGAATTGTAAGGTAAAGACTTGATTGACTATTTGATTGACTCGCAAAGGAAAGACTTCATTGACTATTCGATTGAAATGTAAGGTAAAGACTTGATTGACTATTTGATTGAAATGTAAGGTAAAGACTTGATTGACTATTTGATTGAAATGTAAGGTAAAGACTTGATTGACTATTCGATTGAATTGTAAGGTAAAGACTTGATTGACTATTTGATTGCATTGTGCTGTAAAGACTTGATTGACTATTTGATTGAATTGTAAGGTAAAGACTTGATTGACTATTTGATTGAAATGTAAGGTAAAGACTTGATTGACTATTTGATTGACTCGCAAAGGAAAGACTTGATTGACTATTCGATTGAATTGTAAGGTAAAGACTTGATTGACTATTCGATTGAAATGTAAGGTAAAGACTTGATTGACTATTTGATTGAATTGTAAGGTAAAGACTTGATTGACTATTTGATTGAAATGTAAGGTAAAGACTTGATTGACTATTTGATTGAAATGTAAGGTAAAGACTTGATTGACTATTTGATTGAATTGTAAGGTAAAGACTTGATTGACTATTTGATTGAAATGTAAGGTAAAGACTTGATTGACTATTTGATTGAAATGTAAGGTAAAGACTTGATTGACTATTTGATTGAATTGTAAGGTAAAGACTTGATTGACTATTTGATTGACTCGCAAAGGAAAGACTTGATTGACTATTCGATTGAATTGTAAGGTAAAGACTTGATTGACTATTTGATTGAAATGTAAGGTAAAGACTTGATTGACTATTTGATTGAATTGTAAGGTAAAGACTTGATTGACTATTTGATTGAAATGTAAGGTAAAGACTTCATTGACTATTCGATTGAATTGTAAGGTAAAGACATGTTTTGATATATAAGATTTGGAATTTTTATTTTTTGAACCATCAATTACCATTTGCTCTGGTATTGCACCAGGTTTTTGGTATTATAATATTTGATTTTCAAAAAAAATTCCAAATCAATCTACATCTTTAATACTGTATGTTCTGAAGTTCTATACACATGTACATGTATGGTTTCTGTGAATATGTATATGTCTAGGATATACAGACCTGCACATCTATACAAATATATATTCATGTATAAAATGTCAATATTTTCTCTCAACATTTATAACTGGATAAACAATAAATCGATTATAATAAATTTGTAGGCTACAAAGCTGTTTTTATTTCAGGTCAAACTTATAAAGAAAATGTCAAGTTTAGTAATAAATCACCCTTTCCAGAAAACCTGTGTAAACTACTTATGGGTTCGAAATGGAGTGCAGTCCTCTTGACATTAGCAATATTCTCCCCTCAGTATATTAATACTCCCAATAAAATAAATGTGGTATTGGACATTTTTAATTCAGGTAAATAAATACCTGTGGAATAACCTCGAAATACATGTACCGATACATGCAGGTTTCAGTCCATACAGTACCTGTATAGGTTTCAAATCTCACTTTAGCAATAACATTAAGCGTTCCAGATTTTGAAGAAAACCTGTAGTCCTCAACACTACTTTCATCTACTAAAAAATCAGGAAAAGTTCTCAAAATATTATTTGTTTGTGCGCCCTATTATCGTTAAGAGTTAAATTCCATATTTTAGCTTTTTCCAACCCAAGCTGTTCTGTCTCAAGGTCCACCACTATTTACTCCATTCGCGTGGCCATGGGTTTCCAGGTGCTAATGTTGCTGCGATTTAATAACAATGATTGATGATTCACATTAATTAAGTGATTTGTCGGAGTACTATTACTGGTAACTTAAATATATCACTATGCCTGGCTATTAATCTTATTTCCCATAAATATTTAACTTTAGATGTAAAGCTGTGATTAATAACCCTGCCTAAGCTAATATTAGTACCTTGTGCAATTATCACAGGTGGAAATATTGATCAAATACATCAAGCCAAAACAGAATCGCTAAGTACACATAAGAATCATGTCAACAGTGAAGTTCAAAGAAACTGAAATAATTTGAGGGAAGGCGTTGGCACTTGATTCAGTAGTTTATATAATCCTACCGAAAAATGTAAAATCGTTCCAACCATAGTTACATTTACCAGTATATGCTTTTCGTTAATATTTTTGGAATCGCCCTCCTTCTGTATTTACCAGTATATATATTGGGATGTTGTTTATGTGAAATAATAAACCTGTGTGTGAATTATGTGTGGGTGTGAATTATATTTGAAATGTGTGATACATTAACTATTTATCATGTAGCTATGTCTATTCTTGTGTACTGACATCTACATGTAGTTCTACTGCACACTCAACAGTATACATGAGTAGTGTGACTAACGTCACAGGACCTACGAAGTAGGGTGAGGAAGATGACTTGGGGGTCCAAGCATAATGCTATAGGTCACCTAAGTAGGTCAAATTTTCATCAAAAGTAAGTCAGCTCAAAACTTGCTGGTAACAGTTCCCTAATGCAAAATCAAGTTTCTAATGTCAACGGTTCTCTTTATTTTGCCGACGAAAGGATTCGGATGGACTGACTCACTCACTCACTCATTACCGGACAATAAATGTAGACATACTTATTTATCACATGTTTTAGGTTTACATTGATTATACTGTAAGGTAACACAATTAGCCAGTTCATTCTGTTTGTACATTTGTATGAATAGTATCTAAGCTAGTTAATACATAAGAAAAGGTAACAAGTATACAATTATATCACCTTTATTTGTCTTACGAGAGAATAAGGGAAACAGGTAGATGGATACTAGCTAATAAATTTTGTATAACATAGGCCACCATCAATATTTCTTTTCTTTTCAGACAAATGCTGCTGTCCTTGATGACTACTTTAATTAGTATTGAATGTTAATTATTTAGAGAGAAGCATGACGGCAACAGAGACGGCCACAAAGGTGAGTTTTTTTATTGTGATAAGAATACCACAAATATCAAAACTATCATTTCCTCCTGTCTTAGAAACTAAATTTCATATGTATTGATGTAAATGTTAGTGAAGATTATCAAACATGTACTATAGGAGGAATGTTAAACTTTAATACTATACTGTCACCCTTAATTTCTGTGATAATTGTGAGTAGATTAAAATATCATAATATGATAAATTTTAATTACTCATATTAAACAGACCTGTATTTTGCTTGATCTAAGTTAACATGTACGAGTCTCAACCCTAACCTGTAGATTGATAACCCTAAATGATTTCACTCTACATGTATATGGTGAAGGTGTCCATTTTCAATTTCATGGTCCTTATTAAATCTGACTAATGTAAGCTGTGATTATATTTGACGTTTAGTTGGCTGAGTACATCAGAGGTGGGGAGTTGAACAAAGTACGAGATTTGTTGGATCCTGTTACAGAGTTAGGAGATATCAAACAGATCGAGAATGGGGTGAGCTCACTCAGTCTCCTATATTGTTGTTGTGAGTAAGTTGACAAGAGAGTACTATTGTGAGTAATTCGACAAGAGAGTATTATATTGTGTCGATAAGAGATATTATTGTGAGTTAGTTGACCAGAGAGTATTATTGTAAGTCGACAGGAGAGTATTATTGTAAGTCGACAAGAGAGTATTATTGTGAGTTAGTTGACAAGGTAGTATTATTGAGTTGAAAAGAGTTTCTGTAAGTTGACAAAAGAGTATTATTGTGAGTAAATTGACAAGAGAGTATTATATTATGTTGACAAGAGAGTATTATTGTGAGTTAGTTGACAAGAGAGTATTATTGTAAATAAGTTGACAATGCCAATGGAGTATTATTGTAAGTTGACAAGAAAGTATTGTAAGTTGTCAAGAGTGTTATTGTGAGTAAGTTGACAATAGAATATTATTAAAGTTGGCAAGTGAGTATTATATTATGTTGACAAGAAAGTATTATTGTAAGTTGTCAAGAGTGTTATTGTAAGTTGACAATAGAATATTATTGTAAGTTGGCAAGAGAGTATTATTGTGAGTAAGCTGACGAGAGTATTATTGTAAGTTGACAAGAGAGTATTATTGTGAGTTGACAAGAGAGTATTATTGTGAGTAAGTTGACAAGAGAGTATTATTGTGAGTAAGTTGACAAGAGAGTATTATTGTAAGTCGACAAGAGAGTATTATTGTGAGTAAGTTGACAAGTGAGTATTATTGTGAGTAAGTTGACAAGTGAGTATTATTGTAAGTAAGTCGACAAGAGAGTATTAATGTGAGATAGTTGACAAGAGGGTATTATTGTAGGTCGACAAGAGAGTATTATTTTAAGTTGACAAGAGAATATTATTGTGAGTAAGTCGACAACAGGGTACTGTTTGGAAGCAAAGCAAATGTAGGCCTGATCATATGTGTAAATATTCAACATTTAGGAATGGTAAATTAACTTTTCTGTCACTTTCCTAATTTTGTCCTGACATAAAGATTTGAATATTGTGAAAAATTGGGACTGCACAGTACTATGATGGGAGAAACAATGGTCCAATTTGAGCCTCTTACACATATGTCCAACTCCAATTATACTGACTGGTATCCCATGAAAGGACTGATCATGTACTATAGTGGATTCACAGTTTGCACTCTGTCCTTGTAGTTTGAGAAGACAGATCCAGTGAATATGGCTATAGACTGTAAGGAGGAGGCTATAGCCTGTTATCTGGTGGAGAAAAGCTTCTCTATAGACAAAATCTATCAGGCGAGTTGATTCTTATATAGTCACACTGGTTCCCCATTTGTTGGCCAAGCATTTATGATCTATATGTATATGCCAAATGACAGTACAGTAACGATTCCATGAACTAACATATTGTAAGTAACTGGATAATAAAAAGTTTCATTTCACAAACTTTGAGGTTATTCCAGTTTTCAATGAGACAAATATTTGTGAAAAGTTTAAGATGATTTGGTCTGATAGATAATTTGATAACCATACAGTATGTAATATTACTGTTTGAGTTTTTGGCTTAACTTGTGCAATTTACTCCTATTAACACTCTGTCTCCATTTGTAGTTACCAGAGACAAAAGCTGACCTGTGGAGTAACCATGACAATGGGTCGAGTAAATGTCCCTGGGAATATGATGCCTCTGATAACGCTGTGGCCAAACACCTGGTCAAGGTGAAGCTGTTGATCGACTCCATAAAACAGGGCAAGAGACGGCCTGGGGAGACCTTACATAGGACCAGTCCCACAGGGAAAATACCCAAACAACCAACCAGTGGCAGAGAAAAGGTACCACATGCTATATTACAATCAATCAAAGTTGGTGGTCTAACAATGTAGTTGCTTGAAAGATAGCTGTCCCGTTAAAGGCAGTTTTTGCTCCCCCGTGACAATTTGTCTTCTGTATCAATAAATATACAAGATAACCATAATAAACTATATATTAAGGGTGTAGATTAATGTAAATGAGTAGGACTTCGAGATAATTAGCTTATCAAAATACTGCGGAAACGAGTTTCGAAAAGGGAAATGTAACAGACAAAAATAAAAGTAACCAAGCCCATGCAAACTGCTGTTCTATTCTTACGACAGACTATCAGGGTTGCCAGTTTCTGAGAATCAATTAACAATACAATACACACTCAGGCAGCTATTAACGACTTACAATAGACAGTTGTGGGAAAGATTAATCTCTTCCCAGCTGGATATCAGACCACCTATAAGGCAATCTGTTTAATTTTTTTCAGTGCCTCAAAAACAAAATTTTTAATCCTAATATTGATGCACTTCTAATTAGAATTTCAATTTCATTCTTTCGCCAAATGTTAGACGAAATAGTGAATATTTGAATGAAGAAATAAAAAAAGAATGACCAACTTTGACCCTCTAACGGGACAGTTATCCTGAAGTTAGTGGTCTAATAATGTAGTTGTTTGAAGTTAGTGGTCTATTGCAGTTGTTTGAAGTTGGTGGTCTAATAATGTAGTTGTTTGAATAATGTAATTTTTGAATTTAAAGGTCTAATAATGTAGTTGCTTGAAGTTAGTGGTCTACTGATGTAGTTGTTTGAAGTCAGAGGTCGAATAATGTAGCTGTTCTTAGTTAGAGCTCTAATACTTTAGTTGTTTTAAGTTAGTGGTCTAATAATGTAGTTATTTGAAGTTAGAGATTTACTAATGTAGTTCTTTGAAGTTAGAGGTCTAATAATGTAGTTCTTTGAAGTTAGTGGTTTAAAGTTAGTGGTCTAATAATGTAGTTCTTTGAAGTTAGTGGTCTAATAACGTAGTTTGAAGATATTTTAATAATGTAGGTGTTTGAAGATATTTTAATAATGTAGGTGTTTGAAGTTAGAGATTTACTAACGTAGTTCTTTGCAGATGAGATTTACTAATGTAGTTCTTTGAAGTTATAGGTCTAACAATGTAGTTCTTTGAAGCTATTTTAATAATGTAGGTGTTTGTAGTTAGTGGTCTAATAATGTAGGTGTTTAGAAGTTACAGGTCTAATAATGTAGTTGTTCGTAGTTAGAGGTCTAATACTTTAGTTGTTTGAAGTTAGTGGTCTAACAATGTAGTTCTTTGAAGTTAGATGTTTAATAATGTAGTTCTTTGAAGCTATTTTAATAATGTAGGTGTTTGTAGTTAGTGGTCTAATAATGTAGGTGTTTAGAAGTTACAGGTCTAATAATGTAGTTGTTCGTAGTTAGAGGTCTAATACTTTAGTTATTCGTTGCCTAAATCGTAAACCTGCTTCAATTATTGCCTTTAAACTCCATTTAAATGCACAATCAAACGTAGAAAACGGAAGTTAAAAATTGAAAATTATCTCCCCTAGGAGATAGAGTTATCCGCCCCTAGGAGAGCTCTCACTCTTCCCAACGTGGTTACCATAAAAGCCAATGCACAGCCCATTCTCTTCCTCTTTCTCCTGTTTGCTCGAGCAGTGCACATCTAGGGAAGTGTTCAGAGGCAATTTTACAACATTAGTTGTTGTTGTCTCGCTGGTATATCCTTTATCAAGTGTTGAGTTTTGTTATTGATTCGGAACTTACTTACTGTATTATGTCGGAAGTTCCGTCTTGTATTCCTTGTCGTACGTGCGGGAAAAATGTTTCCCCTTTAGACGCTCACACAGCTTGTTTTGCGTGTAAAGATTTATGTTACCGGGCGTCCACGTGCGCGGAGTGTGTATTATGGGATCCGGCGGCCTGGAAGAATTATGCCCAGGCCCGTCGGGCTTTTCTTTTACATTCTTGTGATGACCCGTCTTTGTCGGAGATCGACAGACGGGTCTTAGAAATTTCTTTGGTTAATGACATGAGTTCTAATGAAGATCTTGACCGAGCTGGTCAAGACTCAGTGTCTCCCGCGTCAGTATGTATACCACCAAGCGGTACAGTCCTACGCGATGATAATTCTAGGTTACTAGACAGCTTGACCCGGTCTGGAGACTCATTGTCTAGGGCCGATCCAAAACCAGTTCCTTTGTTACGGTCAACAAAGACCAGGTCGGTCTTGGCTGGCCATTCTATTGTCCCCGACAAACAAAAGAATTCTGTGCCCCAGGTTATTTCACCATTACCTATTGGTTCTCCACATGTATCTTCTAGAAGGAAGAAATCAAATAAACGACGTCGCATGTCAGTTTCTCCTTTGCGGGTTAAAACTAAATATAGTTTTCCTAATGCTGGAAAATCTATGGAAGCGCGTTCGGTTCTTCCATTAAGTGTTCAGGTTGCGAACTTACGATCTCCAGTTTTCCGCGATTGTTGATTCTTCACTTCATCATTTGACATTCACGTAAACATTCACGTTCTCGTACACGACGTTCGGATTTTCCATCTTGTCGGTTGTTTTCACCTGTTCGTGATTCTGTTGCGTCGGTTCATCGGTCTCGATTCCCGATCCGTAGTTCTCGTCCACCGGTTCATTTTGGTACCAATTTACGGCCCTCCCGCGCGCCGGTACGCCGTTCTCGTACTTTGACAGTTCATTCACCTGATTCTACTCACCGTTTACCACGGGTTTCGGCTCCTTCTGATCAAGATTATCATCTTCATTATCATCGGACGCCTTTCTTTGACCATGCGGTGGATCATGATTTATCATCTTCGCGTTCTCAATCCCCGGTCTCTTCGAGTTCGTCGGATGATTCGTCTGCCTCTCGGGAAGTTCGGAGGATACGTCGAAGATGGATTATTTGCTGAGAATGCAGGCGCTTTTAGCGTTGGTTCCGGATATGCCCGCCCCTTCGAAGGTTGTTCCATCTAGTAGTAAGTGTCGGACAGCAGCGGATTCTGCATTCATGTCTTCCAAGCCTGTGACTCCTCGTACATGCGCTCCGTCCCCAGCGTGGGTGGATCATTTAGAGGAGTTTGATCGTCAATTACAGGATGACAATAAATTCAAAAAGCCTCGTTTCCGGATTCCCCATGACCTTCATGATAACATTTTACCTGACAAACCACCCAAACGTGATCGAGATTTACCACAGATTTCTAAGTCATCGAAGTCATCTCCACTTGAGTTCAATACCAATTTCGTGGAGAATATCCAAGAGATGTTATTGGTAATCCAACGTGCTTCCTCAGTCGCCGATTGGCAAGCGCAACGCAACGCCTTACTTAAGACTGTCATACATGTGATTTGTTTTGTTTCTCACCAAGCTGTTCCATCTGTATACTGTGTTACGCTTATAATTCAGATGGACTTATGCACTAATTTTAATTTCTTCTCTATGAGAAAATTTAAAATTTAACTAGCGTGAGTGGGAATCTATTGGTCCGGCCAAGGTTAAGCCTATTGACACGTAAGTCGTGAAGTCTTCTATGGTTTCTTTCTACCAAGTTTGTATTACCAGTACAGTCTACTAGAGCATCAAACTGCTCTTTAGTAATGTTCTTACTGTTTCTGCCGCTTCTCGACAAATTGGTTCGTGTTAGGTCATTTCAAATTCAAAATTTTTGAATAACCTCCTGCCGGCGAGAGACCTTAAATGTTTTTCCTCTCTTCGGGAATTTAAAAATCCTTTAAGGATTTGTTTTGGTTTCCTGGAAAAATCTTTGTTCTGGATGTCGATTGTGTGACTTTTTGGTTATTGATAGTAACATTCTTGTAAATGTTTAATATTCTCTCCATATAAAACTCCAGTACTGAATTTCATGTACAGGAGACAAATTACATCGGGAGAGGTCATAATGTAACCATATTCATTGACACATTATTTCATGTCCACTGACACAAAGATCCATAATCCCATTTATCTCATTGAGCTTACATTTGGTGATTAACGCTACAAACATTTAATATGTTCATCTCTACTGCGTTTAAAGAGAAGGAAAATTTATTACATTCGACTTCGGGGTTACTGTTTGCAACGCCCTTCGGTTACGTCGTGTACTTTTATAAGTTTGTATCCTGCTCCAGTTTGAGCATGTATATACATTAAGTTGTTGTGAATTGGGAAATCACTACGTTGTTTATCATATACAACGTTTCTCGCACTTTTCACATTACGCTTTCCTATTACACCTTTGACGGCATATTCATTACGCCGTCATGTGTCTCTCATACACCTGTGCGTCGTTCTATTACATCGGTTAGACGTTTCCGGTACGCCATAACGCCGTTTGTCACGTCATTTCTTCATTATGAGATGCATATTTTATATCCATTCATCGGCACCCCCTTTGATTCTTCATCGTCGGTCATCGGCGGGAGGGGAAGTCCGTTCGTTTGGCGTCATCTTTCCACTTGTATCAATTCTTCTCGGGTTTTTCACATTGTGATTTACTTAGGTTCGTCGTTACTCTACGGAGAGAGTCCTGTCCAGACCTTGTTGTTTTCCAGTCTGGAGTTCAGAATATCATAATTGTATTACAATCAGCAGTATTTGGTCAAATACTGTTATATGGAATAGGTCTTTGGATTTTGGACGTGGATATTCTCTGAGGACGACGGCGGGAATGTGAATGACGGACTAGTCACCTTTAATTGAATTCAGCACAGTGTTGTTTTAACAATGAACCATGTTGACTTTAACACACAAACATTGTGTTGAGATCCATTTATCTTAGGATTGTGCTTAAAACAACACAATGTTTTCGTGGTGTACTTGGACAGTTTTTCCAGCTGTCTCCATCAAGTACTTTATTCCTGTATAGACCGTTACACCAATGGTTAGACTTTGACTTTATGGTTCTGTCATCAACCTTAAGGTTGTTTATTATATGTAGGACCTTACTTGCTACGTTCCTATATTGGTCCTGGTGCCGTGGACGTGATACCGTCCCCGATTCTATTTTCCTCGCATTGACTTCCTCCTTCACCTTCACCAGGATAGGGAGTTTCATATTAGCACCATGGAGGGCTATCGATCTGCTCTGGCTAGCGTGTTACGTCTTACCTTTGGTACCGACTTGAGCCTTAACGATTATATCTCTGCGCTTGTTCGCGCCTTCGCATTACTGTCGCGTTGTACTCGCCAACTGTTACCGAAATAGGATATCG